>CAXKUT010000116.1:0-10154 GCA_964057025.1 Standfussiana lucernea | reverse complement strand
CATCTTGGCAAGAAGCATGAAGCGTGATCATATTACATAGCCTAACATTTGAAGAAGCCTTTAAGGTATATTTATGCACAATTTGAACCGAATCCATGCAGTAGTTTTT
This sequence comes from Standfussiana lucernea, assembly GCA_964057025.1. Lineage (NCBI taxonomy): Eukaryota > Metazoa > Arthropoda > Insecta > Lepidoptera > Noctuidae > Standfussiana > Standfussiana lucernea. The sequence goes on along the minus strand of CAXKUT010000116.1, from coordinate 10,045 downwards.
GCGCCATTCCGGAACATCGATTTGGATTTTTAGCATTTTATGATATAAGTAATGTAATAATATTTTATTTGAGACTTTTGTTGCCTGTTTTGAGCATTTATATCGCATATTTCGACGATTTCCTGTTGCATATAATCCGGTCTCTAGTAACTATGAGCACGTTATAGTTACTTGTCAGCGGCTATGGTCGCATTGAGATGGTTTCTGCGGACATAGCGTTCATCTCCGAGGTTGGTGGTGAGGTTTTTCGCAGAACCTGTGGTTTTTAAGCGGGAATTACCTGTTAAGTTATGGATGAAAATTTCTGGATCTCGTATGTTGGTAGGTATTAAAATACTTACGATTCGGTAAGATACTTGTCGGTAAGCACTGCTAAAGTTAGAGAAAATCTACACAGATATGTATGTATGTTACTATGTTTACGATAGGAAGGACTCAAGACATTGTTCTGTTGGATGCATTAAATAGTGCAGGGGTCATGGAGGTATTTAAAGTAAAGTTATAATTATTACATTTAAAGCCTCCCACACACAGGCGCAGCGCGTCACGCGGCGTTAAAATCTCCGTAGAACAAATTGTATGAAAACGCGTGCGCGTGTTCACACTGGCGCGTCACGACGCTTTGCGTTTCAGATAATTTAATAACTTTTCGAGAGCGCCGCGCGTGACGCGGCGTGAAGCGCGGCGTCATCGCGATTTTTCTCGATAGGATCGAGAAATACTTCATCCTAACGTATCGAGAAATTCTAACCTAACCTAACCTATCCCTTTTCTCCAGGTGGAAATCTTTAGTGGATGTCCTCCGACCTGGGGAGAGCGAAGGGGTCTATTAGACTCGTACTGACTCAAACCACCCCGGTATCAATTACACCAATTCGCGTAAGAAAGGTATATAAGACGGAGCATTTGTCGAGTAATCATCTCGGTAGGAAGCGCCGAGCCACCTCTGTCGCCGGTCGTCATCTGCTAGGCCTCCTCCGGGCAACCGGAGGTTTCACCTGGCGGTGACAGACCGCCGAGGTGGCGTGAAGAAAGCGGCGCTACAACATAGCGCCGTAGCGCCTCCTACCGGATACTTTTGCAACCACACATAGGCAAGTTGCGTGCGCGCGCGTGCCAATTGGCCTAGGCCTAAATGGCCATCACAGTGGGGGTGCCCGTTGTTGCGGGCACACCATGGATCCTGCGGGATAAGGACGAAGTTTTCAACCCGCCAGCAGCGTTCCCATGCGGGGGCGTAGCGACATCTCTAAGATAAGTAGTCATCAGTCCCAACACAGCCACCGAAGAGGCAACAATAATAAAAAGGAAGTCGAAATCTAAGGAACCAAGATCGACCTCGTAGATATCTGATAGGCCCCGTAAATATTCACCCCGACTACGTCACCCTGCAATGTACTTGGTGCGCACTTGGCCGATTTTTGACTTATTACCTTTCTGTCATTTGTCAGTACTGTAGATGACCAGAGCAAGGAATTTATATAATCTAACTGGAATGATGACGTATAACTCAAAAGCTTTCCGAGCGAGACACCTTTCAGAGTGGATGGCATCTCTTTCTAATAGGGTATCCATTATATTTGTTTACATTTGCGACAGTTATTACTGTAGTATAACTTACTAGCACCCCGCCCCGGTTTCGTACGGGTAATAGTTTATTCAAAATTACGGTGTGTAAAAAAACTTGATGAAGCCGACACCTACTTAGACTGTTCATAAAAGTTAAAAAATAATAGAATAAAATAGAAGGTACAAAAATATGACAAGCGTGATCTCCGAACAGTTTTTTATTTTTCACTAGCGACCCGCCCGGCTTCGCTTGGTATATTATTATACATATAAACCTTCCTCTTGAATTAATCTATCTATTAAAAAACCGCATCAAAATCCGTTGCGTAGTTTTAAAGATCTAAGCATACATAGGGACAGACAGCGGGAAGCGACTTTGTTTTATACTATGTAATGATAGTGATGATTAATGAAAAAATCATACCCTATTTTGATAGCTGCGTGCGACAACGAAGTACACCTTAGCTTTTTATTTATTATGCTTGAAAGTGATTTATATTTCAATGATCCCCGTTTATTGATATAGAAAAGTGTTTCGACCATAGTGGTTATGTTTTTTAACCGACTTCAAAAAAAGGAGGAGGTTCTCAATTCGGTTGTATGTTTTTTTTTTGTATTTATTACCTCATATCTCCGTCATTTATGAACCGATTTGAAAAATTCTTATTTTATCTGAATGGATCTACTTCCCGATTGGTCCCATAGAAATTTCATCAAAATCGGTTCAGCAGTTTGGTTTTGAAATCAAAATAGCTGGAGAAAATGTCATCCAAGTAAAAGAAATTGCGAAATTGATACTTGACAAGGATTTGTGTGTGATACGATAACTAAAAAGGGTAAAATAAAAACTTTTTTGCAAAAAAAAACCGACTTCCAAAAAAACACTAAAAAAAGTGGAAAATAGAATATATATAATGGAAGTCGGTTTTTTTTTGCAAAAAAGTTTTTTTTTTATTTCGTCACCATGCAGTTCTTATATGAATTTCATGAATTCATAGGTTTTAAGTTGCTACCAAGAAATTCCATTTCGCAAGAAATATTTATTTTAATAATTATTTAGTATTTGAATGTTAAATTAATCCCGTTACGGTTTATATTATGCTATTTAGTTGCTATTAATGTGATTACTAAATTTTTTTTTGTTACTGGCAATTGCAGACAAGGACATACTCCACCCGCGAAGCTATCTCGCTCTTAAGTATTTTTCCCCCTTTGAATGAATTAAAGTAAAACGAACTCTATGTGTTTGAAATAAAGTTTATTAAAACGGTTTTTTATGTTTAAATTTTATTTGTACTCATTCCAGTTAGTATATAAGTTCCTTGGACCAGAGTTATCAACTGATAAAATAATCACGGAACTATTCAAGTACTAAGAAAAGAATTTAAAGGAACTCGATTCGCAACCTTTATTTTTTTCTCACAGAAATCACCAAGTGCAGCAGCATTTTACAATCTATGAAGCGAGAAAAGAAAGTTTATTGTATTTACAAAATAATCGATTTAATAATTAGTTATCGAGATATAATAGAAAATGATCGGTAAGATCTAAAAATGTGTAGGTATGAATGTAACACTGGTCAGTTTCCCTCATTCGTCACTTGCGTCAACTCGACAGTTGCCATAATTTGCCAGTTTCTTCGATTCGACAGTTTTATTCAATTCGTCAGTCGAAATACAGTTGGTAAAAATTGCACACACGTCTGCTAATTCAATATGTATTGAGATCTGTTTGACAGTTAACCTTTTTTTAACCTTGTTTAAGGATAATTATAAATAGTATATTTATTATATAATAAGACAAAAATGTATTTCTGTGAGCGAACGCAATAGAAAAAAAAGATCTCTTAAATTAGATGAACGAATCCATCACGTGGACTCGTATGGATATCGAGTGAGTAGTATCATCGTATTATAACCGAGTTCCCTTAAATATTTGTTTAGTACTTATTAGTTCCATGCTTATTTTACAGTTGACAAGTCTGGTAATCGAATGACAAATGGCAGATAGGTAATAAGTCAAAAAATCGGCTAGGTGCGTACCACATACCTACAGTGAAAGGTTCCGTAGACGGGATGAATATTTACGCACGCATAGTATTGAATATGTCACCGCAAGCAACTTTTTTTTCACACTTCTGCTTACGAAAAAAGAAAACTTTTGTGGCAATTCAGATTAAACCCAAATAAATATAATAAATACACTTTCAAGAACTACTCTCGCTTACACAAAAAAATTATAAACCTAACACAAAAGGCCCAGAACAATCATAATATAAAAACATCTAAAAATAAGTCTAAGACCACGTGGCAAATTATAAATCGTACAAAATTTAACCTACCTAAGTCTAATATTACTAAAATTATAAATAATAACAGCACTCTATCTAATCCCAACGATATTGCCGAAGCATTTAACAATTATTTTATCGACAAAGTACAAGGGAAACTTGATGTGACTAGCAAACCTAAATGTAACAGAATTGACACTAGTAATAAAACAATGTTTATGGCCCCTAGTATACCACAAGATATTGAGAGAATCATCAAATCATTAAACAATACAAATAGGGTAGGGTATGACGATATTGCTACAAAAATATTGAAACATGTGTCTATAGAAATAAGTGGTCATTTAAGTCACATAATTAACTTAAGTATTAGCGCAGGCGTTTTTCCTGATGCATTAAAAATATCGATTATAAAGCCATTATTTAAAAAGGAAAATAGAGAACGGATGGAATATTACCGACCAATTTCATTAATTCCCGTTATTTCAAAAATTTTTGAAAAATATATATATAGGGAACTTTATAAATTCGTAGAAAAAAATGACATTCTGTGCGAGGAACAGAAAGGATTTCGTGTACATAGGACTATCAATATGGCTATATATGATTTTTTATACAATGTCATAAAAAACGTTGATCTCCGGAATCCTGTATGTAGTGTATTTTGCGACATGACCCAGGCATTCGACTATGTACACTATACTACTCTTTTAAATAAACTCGAAGCCTACGGGATAAGAGGCAATGTCCTTAATTTGCTTAATTCTTACCTACAAAATAGAAAACAAATTACTGAAATTAATAAAGTTAATATAGTTAATAAACGTGAAGAGATATTTCGGTCTTCAGAGCGTGAATTATTATTTGGGGTACCGCAAGGCAGCGTTTTAGGACCCTTTACATTTATACTATACATAAATGACCTACCGAAATCTATTGATCGACCAGTAACACTATTTGCGGATGATAGTACGATTACAATACCTTGTAAAAGGATAGATAATTATGAGAATGACATAAATAATAGTTTACAACAGATGGTAACCTGGCTAGACGTGAATAATTTAAAAATAAATTTAAGTAAAACTAAAGTTATCCATTTTAGACAACAGACCTCTACTATTAATTTAAATATACACTACAATAATGATACCATAGAAGAAGTTGAAAGTACAAAATTCTTGGGTCTCAAAATAGATAGCAAATTAAATTGGAAATCACACATTGATACCTTATGTAAGAAGATGAGTAAGTCTGCATACGCTCTACATACATTATCACCTATAATTAACACAGATGCTCTTCTTACTGCTTATTATGGCATAGTAGAATCACATTTACGGTATGGGATCATCTTTTGGGGAAACTCTACTGAAAAAGAAACCGCCTTCAAGGCGCAAAAAAGATGCATTCGATCGATGTTTAAAATTAAACCCACTGATAGTTGTGAACCATATTTTAAAAGTTATAAGATATTAACATTACCTTGTCTGTACATACTAGAAGTAGCTGTGTTTGTGAAGGCAAACCCGAGTCGTTTCAGACGTCTAGCTGACGTGTTTCCCCGCAATAGACGCGACAATAGCTTGCTTTGTCAGGAGCCAGCTAAGACAGCACTCATGCGCAAAAGTGTCTACTGCATGGCTCCAGTTATTTATAATCACTTGCCTAAGAGTTGGAAAGAGCTTCCAGTCAAATTATTTAAAAAAAGACTTCGTAGCTTTTTAGTGGTGAAAGCTTATTATAATTTAAGTGAATACCTTACTGAGAAAGATTTTTTAAGTTAGAATAATGTTTTTTTTTTTTTGTGTACCTACTTTTCGTGTAATTTTTTTTTTTTTTTTTAATTGTACTCTTTAGTTATAAGTTGATGTTTTATTATATCTTTTGCATGCCTACGTGGTAAAATATGGCTGAACTTTTCAATGTTTTTTTGTCACCATTTAATGTTACCCATATTTGCAAAATAAAATTATCTTTATCTTTATCTTTATCTTTACTCCTTCAGAATATACAGGCGTGATGTAATATAATGGAATTGTATAAACTATACTTATAGAAGTGAAAATCTCACTTTTGTTTAATTAAAAGGGTTTCGGTTTTGCCATTGGGCCATAGAACCCTAAAAAGCGGCGCTTGTTCGTTTTCTTTCTTTCTTCTCACTTTTACTATTGTTCAATATAACTCCAGGAATCGAATTACCTTTAAGGATTGCCAAATTCTAACAAAGTTTCAGTGATGTTATTATGTTATTTAATTTTGTGACTTACCTGCGTTCTATCTCCCTCAATAGCTATTGCTAACAACAAAACGGCGTTGTCATCTAATGAAGAACCCATCATTTGGACCTCAGACACAGAGAATATGTGCGCTCGAAAATCATGATACGGGGAAATGGCCCGGAAGCCTGGCTGTGCCCAGAGCCAGGTTATATTATACGCAAGTTAAATTATGCAATTGCAAATTTGGCCGTAAAGTGTCTCTTGATTCCCTTTTTAACCATTGCGAATTCCCTAAGAACGATTTTTTTCCCAAGATCGGGAAAAAAAATGTTACCAACACTGCCAATGCAGCCGCTTAGCATTTGCCGCAGCTGCCAGTGGTAAAGCGTCACGCAGTTCCGGCCCTTTGATCTGCCCGACACACAGGTGCACGCACGCGTCTTGTGAAGTTGTTGCCAGTCTCAAATACTGAGATCGGAATGGATCTGGATCTGAATTTTTCGATACTGGATCCTATCGAGAACGCGGTGCGACGCGCGCCGCGCTCGGCGCCGAAAAACAAAAATACTCGTAGAACATTTTGTATGAAAACGCCTGCGTGTGTTCACACAGGCGCGTCGTGACGCCTCGGCGTGACGTGGCGTGAAGCGCGGCGTGATCGCAATTTTTCTTGATAGGATCGAGAAATTCTAACCTAACCTAACCTATCCCTTTTCTCAAGGTGGAAATCCTTAATGAATGTCCTCCGCCTTGGGGAGAGCGGAGCGTGTTAACTAAAATCACCCCGATGTTCAGTCCCACACTTGCATCGGGGGGCAGCGGTATCCTGATGTGACCTCCGATGCCCCGAACTGGTGCTGACCCATTTGACAAGCGGGCGTCTGCTATGGCCCGTCTTATATACGGGCCGTAAAGCGCGTAAGGAAATTAGGACCGTTTTGCGCGGTACATTTCTCGTGGCCGAAACCTTTGGACCCCGTTTTTTATTTATTTTCTTTCATAAATTATTACAATTTCTATTTTATTACCTTGCTATTTACATATATTACCTTATTAAATAATCATATTACACAAAACTATACAGAATAAAATTATCATAGAACATTATGTTCGAAAATCTGAGGTGGCTGAATTTTTATTTTACAATTTTCATCATATTTCCCAAATTAATTAACTTATTGACATGAATCCTCTTGTAGTATTGTTTTTAAATATAAATTATTGTTTGAAATTACTTTCATTAAAATATCTGCACTAATTAAAATTCTCATTTTCAAGTTACGTAATTATAAAAGACAAATTTTCTAACTTGATTTTTTCCTTTTAAAGTACCATTAATCAGTCTTATTGCGATTACAAAAAGAAAACTAACTTAAAACCTTATAGAGAACTAATTAGGGAACATGTCACAAAAAAAAAACAACTTAAAATCTAACTAGACATTTTAAACTCATGACTCGCGCGAGATCACATTAGATTCCGCTGCCCCCGACGAGTCTGATAGACCCCTCCACTTTCCCCAGGATGGAGGACTTCCAGTAAAGATTTCCACCTGAAGAAAAGAGATAGCTTAGGTTAGAATTTCTCGATACGTTAGGATCGAGTTAACCATCATCGAGTACTTGACGCGCCTGTGTGAACACACGCCGGCGTTTTCATACAAAATGTTCTACGAGTATTTTGTTTCTTGCCGCCGAGCGCTGCGGCGTCACGACGCGCCTGTGTGAACACACGCAGGCGTTTCCATACAAAATGTTCTACGAGTATTTTGTTTTTTGACGCCGAGCGTGGCGCGCGCCACGCCGCGCGTGTAAGGCTTTGCGTCGCGGCGACACCGCTATGCCGCAAAGCGCGACAAAACGCGCCTGTGTGAACGAGGCTTAAAACTTGTTTTGTTTTATACTTGTGAAAAATGTCGATCGATACTTAGATATTGGAGATCAAAGTTCCAACAACTTTGATCTCCAATATCTACGTAGTTCGATTGTCAAAAAACGAAGGGGCAAAAAAACTTTCGGCTGCGTTAGAGGGATTTTTACACCCATTATAATCTATACTATCTATATCTATACTAATATTATAGATGTGAAAGTTTGGATGGATGGATGTTTGTTACTCAATCACGCCAGAACGGCTGAACGGATCTGGATGAAATTTGGTACAGAGATACCAAAGGTAGGTAGGTTTGGTATATAGTTTGGAATAGCACATAGGCTACTATTCATACCGGTAGGACGATCCCGTGAGTCAATTATCGAACTTCACGCGGGCGAAGCCGCTGGCGTAAGCTAGCTTATATTATAATCATTAGGTACAAATGCGGATTGAAGAATGCATAAGCATTTTCGTTTCTTTTCAAGGTCCAAGAAATAAGCACTAAAGCCGTTGGACATAATAAGGGTGTTATTCTGATCTATAAAATACATTACCTACTGTAAAGTTTCATCAAATTTCATTCTGTCGTTTTTGCGCGAAAGAGACATAGACATCGATCCATTCACAAAATTTCACATTTATAATGTTAGTCAGACTTAAACAACATCTACCCTATCGTTATCTGTGAAACGTCTACAAAACTCTACGCTGCCTAATTATTGCCGTGACTCGACTCGTGTACATCGAGAGTGACGCAACGTAACGATCTAGTGTCAAACATGCGCCCGCGCATCGTGCTCGCGTTCTGCGCGGTTATCGCCGTCGCACAGTCTACGCTACGAACCGGTACGTATGTCCTTGAATTTAAACAATATTACAATTTAATAAATTCTATTCGGTATATTGTTCGGTTTATTGTTTTAATTTGGTATGTAGTGTGTTAGTTTTGAGGTTATGGTTATGTTGTTAATTTGGGGAACTATCCGTTCAAGGCTAAGTCTTATTTACCGTTGTATTGTTATTCGGGTGAATGAGTGTTGTGTTCGAAAAGATAGGTACCTACGTATTATTATACTGCATTTCTGTAATAGGATAATAAAAAGGTAAAGTTTGTAAGTTTGAATGTAGGGGGTAATCTTCGGAACTTCTGATCCGATTTCGAAAAATCTTGAATACCTAATGGGAAGCCAATCCCCGAGTGACACCGGCTATGTTTAAAACATTCCCGTGGTATAATTTCCGTCCATAAAGGAAGATAAGAAAATAGTATAGATTTAGGTAAACTTTAATTGTGTCGTTATTTAGAAGATGATAAAGAGTATATGCTTTACAGCTTGCTACCAAACGTATTAAAATACAGACGCCACGTTCTGTATAATAATTAATTAATGACTACTAATAATTAGGTACTGGCCGGTAATTAATACTTACCTACAGTAAATAAGTAGCCATTAAAACCTAGCTAACTGATTATTTGATGAATAAAAGAAAATCGCCGGGAAAGCGGGCGTTGACGAACAGTAGGGCAAAGAGGTATCGGGTTAGCATAACGCCTGAAGTTGAGGGCAAATTTGTAGCAAGCGTCAGGCTGACATTGCCGCTGCTGCTGCAAAAAACGTAAGAAAAATTTAATTACGCGGGTTACCTTCGCGCATCCTCCTTAAGTCATTAAGAATTGGGGGCAAGTCTATGGCCATTAATGGCCACTTGGCCACCAAAATCTGTCAAAACCGGTAAAAAAAAAACTTAATTCGGTTTTTGAATACCTAGCAATTTTTGTCGCCGTCCGGAGTCCCGATCTGTGTCCAGAAAAATATGTAAGATCCAGAAGCAAATTGTAGGTCAGCTGCGGGCACTAACTGGCTGATACTTCAGTACGTATACGGAGTTGTCCGTGTCCGGAGTCACTCCCACAACTTGTTCGTACCGATTCGACTCCGAACTCTGGGTTGCTAATGGAAATGGTTTCTAATTAAAGCCCAATGTGGTAAAATAGTAATTGCGTAAAACAATACAGTAAAGCATTGATCGCAAGCGCGGCTGCTAAGCATGAGGTCCTGGATTCCATTTCCAGGTCGGATAAAATGCT
>CAXKUT010000115.1:0-26410 GCA_964057025.1 Standfussiana lucernea | reverse complement strand
AAAAACACAGAAAAAATAATATCGATATTTTTGATGTTTCGATTCGAGAGCTTCGAAAAATTCAAATGTTTTCCTGGAAGACCAAGCTTTGTTCTGGCCGTTGGAGGGTTCATCACCAGCATCACCATCATCATCTTAACCTTACATGAATAAAAAGATATACTTTACGTAGAACAACATTTTTTTTTTGAGATGGTAAAATCATCCATTTATTTCTCCCGCTCTAGGGTGGAGCGGAAGGGCGTGTCAGACTTTGACTGACTAACACTGTTCAAAGAGGAGACTTACACCCATGATTATAGCATGCCCACGTAGAACAAACGTTGAAAGTCGTTTAGCCATATCGGGGAAAAATAGTAAGAATCGTTCGTAATTGGTAATTCGTCTTCGTTCGTTTGGGTTTTGTTCGTCGTGATAGCGGGTATTATTAACATGTGCTTTTCTTGAAGATCCTTATTGGAATGCGGCGTGGTCCATAACCAAAAGAATTACGCAAAACAAAACAGCACAACACGATGGAATCGATTTCAAATCGAGTGTTCGACTGACAGTGCAGAGAACTGGCAACACTGACCCAGACCAGTCAAATTGTCAATGTCAAAATGTCATTCGCTTATCGCTTTGCGTTTGCGCTCTTTTTTGTATCGTATTATGAATATTATTTCGACTTTAGCTATTTTTGACGACTTGTGCTGTTCAAAATGGATTCTGATGATTTTCTAAACGACGACCCGGGCTCACTCTCGGACTCAGTACCCGCTTCAAACGTTAACCCTAGCATTTCTCCGAATAATGAACCCGCTTTACATGGACTTATTTATATTATTTGACCAATTTGATACAAAACTTCTTATATATATGTTTTCTTCCTACTGTAAGCCACTCAATAAAATCAATAATAGTGCAATATATTTATGTTCATGTTCAAGCCCAATCGCCATACAAAGTGGTTGATGTCCTTTGTGCATCCAACCATTGGGGAGCTATTCAACAAAAACTGTTTCCGCTGGAACTACGTCGTCCTAGCGGCACTTTTTTCCTAAGGACGTACAAGAAAAAAAAATACATGCAATAATTAGTGTGTACCGAGAGGTAAATGTGTATGTTTAAATGAAATTTGTGTGTCATAAAACTGCGAAGATAATCAAGTTTCCGCTGCGCTGACGTTTGGCTATCTGATGAAAATCATACAAAACGGTTTAGTGCAGAGTTGTAATTTTTTACGCACGTTGCTTAGAATTTGTGTGTAATGTTTGTGAAAACAGAATTTGAAAAAATCATCCTGTTCAGAAGATATACACATAAAGTATAATAAGGTTATTAGGTCCCAGTACTTCAAAGAGGAACTCTAGAGCCTAACTTATAACGTTTATTTATATCTTGTAAGGGTCTACACTGTCTTGCCAAGTTTCATTTATGTGCTCTTTGTAATTAATGAGCAATGGCATAATTTACTACGACTGGACCAGTACATAGTAAGACATCCGTTTGTAGGACTTTTTAATGGAAAACCAAATGCAACATATTCCGATATTCAGTGTATTAATGGAACTTATCACATGCAAAATTTCAGCTCCCTACACTAAATAATTAAAGAGGAATAATAAAAATACCAGAACCTCCGCAAAACATGGATAAACCGACCAAGTTTGAATGGCTACTAAAAAGCGGCCGTTAGAGCTAACGTTCTAAAATTTCCAGTATAGTATCGTTATTGTGTTTAATGGTTTCGTACAGGTGCGAACCCAATAGTTTAGCAGTGAAAAAAACAACTGTATTATCTTTATACTCTTAAAAGAATTTATTAGTTAATGACTAACTAAAATTAAAAAAAAATCAACATTACCAAGTAACAAAGTAACAATAACATTGGTCCCTGTCTCTTGAGTCCTAACCACCGGTAGCTTGCACCCTGCTTCGAATACCGGCGGACCACTATTTTTACGTTTTTTTTTCAAGATCTATTTAAAAATGTAAAAATGAGGTGATTGATGAATATAGGAGATAATACCTACATTGATATAAGAATGAGTTTTTTTACTAAATATAAATAACAATTATATTGCCCCATGACTAAATGTCATGATATTGTTGTAGTTGATAGACTCCTTCAAGATATAATGAAAATTAAATTACCTTTTGGAGGCAACTTTATTATTCACAGGAGATTTTCGTCAGATCTTACCAGTTTTAGTTAATGGGTCACGAAATGATATTAGAAGCTTCAATTAAGCACTTTTCACTGTGGCCAAACTTTACTCAACTCCAATTGGCTCATAATATGAGAGCTCACGATGATTTAGAGTTTGCTAAATGGATATTAAAGGTAGGCGATGGATCAGCTAATGAGGCTGGTGACGACCATATTGATCTGCCTCTGCGGTGCATTGTAGACAATTCAAATTGTAGACAATATTTTTGGTGTGTCCCTTGACACAAATGATTATAAAAGTCACAGATATAATAAATACAGGAGATATGGCAAGGAGGCGTGGCGCTTGCGAACACATCTAGCCGCAAAGAGGCTTGTTGCGAGTTTCGGCCATTAGTCGACTGTCAACTTGCGACGTCTTCACTGCTCGTGATTTTTTACAAAATGCCGCTTTGTACAGTGGTTGTTTGCAAAAATAACACCTCTATTGTGAATTATACGAAAGATGGCATTTCATTTCACACGTTAGTACTAAAATATGATTGTTTTTCTTATTAAATTCATTAAAACATTACTTCGTGATACTAGAAACACGATAAAGTACCAAAAGCAATTATTTTCATTAGGAACAACAACCATTGTTTGCTTAATACACATCGATCAATGAATCGGCTGGTCTAATAGTGCAATGGATAAGTGTTTTACTGATACTCTCACTCACACGATAGTTTCGTGAAGCGGGTGTGTTTTAGGTAGATAATTAGAGAGGTGATGTCACTTTTGTGGTTGTCGATATTTTATACGATCCCTTAGTACGAATGATTACACAAGGGTAAAAAATTAGACTATTTTTGTTACATGGAACTTTATAGCTGTTGTTTACTAATGTGAGGTACTTAATGATAAAATTTATATAATTAATTACTGAAAAATACAATTCATTACTATTTCTTGATTACTCGACTTATCTTTTATTGAATCAAGTATGGGTTTTTAATTTATTGCGGTACTCTTACACATGTATCATTGATATCATCATCACAATTCACACCTTGGTTTTATTTTAACATTTTAGCTATCAGAAGTATCCAAAAATAAAAGAAAAGTGGATAAATGCGACAGGAAAAGTTCCAAACTGGTTTCCCACAAAAAATAACACGATATGTTCGTCTCACTTTGAGCCTAAGTGCTTTCAACCATTGAAGAAAGACTACATACCAACACCTCGAATTCAGATACAAAAATAGTACTGTATTTTTATATATAAAAAGGGCAGATTAAAGGTAACTGAATTTCATCGATACTATTTTTTCTACGATTACCTCTTCACATCACTAGTTGCGATGTGTGTTTATTCTGAGTCCGTAGCTACAGGTAGAAGCCCCGCCCCATGTATGCCTGTGTTCTATTAGTGAGTTTATTAGTGTTGCTGTAAGTTTCTTTGTGTGCGGGAGAAATATGAGCTCGTGTGCCGTTCTTATAGTTTTTGCTTTTGTGTTAGTGAATTAAGTGGGGAGAACACGGCGACATCTGAACACGAATACATTTGTTTACAAATCATATCTCCTGTATTTATTATATCTGTGATAAGTTATTCAATGAAAATTACACTTACCCATAAAAACGATGATTGTTTTCAATTGAACGACCAAGTTGTTGAGAAAACCCCAGAAGTTGAGAATGTTTAAAATTTACGAGAGTTCTGATGCTGTGGTTGAGGACGATCATAATGATGTTTTAAACTATCCTGTAGAATTCCTAAATTCTGTAACGCCTGCAGGTGGTGGTTACCACACATACTAAAATTAAAAGTTGGTTGTATAGTAATGCTTTTAAGAAATTTAAACCCGACTGTTGGGTTGTGCAACGGAACCCGTCTTATTATTAGAGCGTCAGCTTTACACGAAATTATTTGTGGTAGCCATGTGGGAACCAGAGTTTTTATTCCTCGAATTCGTCTCCAGCCATCTAATAATCAACAGCCTTTTAAATTTAGTCGGCTTCAGTTTCCCATCCGCATAGCATTCGCTATGACAATAAATAAATGTCAGGGACAAACTTTCGACAAAATCGGTCTTTTACCTAATCCTGTGTTCACCCATGGCCAGCTCTGTTGCCTTCTCTCGAATTCGAAGATTCGATGATGTAAAAATCCAAATTATCAATACCACTGTACACTGTACTGTGGGCTTGAAAGGTGATAAATATTTAACGAAAAATGTTGTATTGAAAGAAATATTATGATAATCAACCTGTGATGTATAATAGAGAATATTTATGATTATTTTGTAATAAGTACCTTTGCCAACTTCTCGGGTGAATACTCATTGCAAAGTTGCAATTGTTTTACTTGGCTTCTCAATATTGTATTTGGTTTAGCCAATTTGTTAAAACAGAGAGGTTTACAGAGAATAAACCTTAAAAGCTATGTACATATTTGTTTTGTTAATTTATGTTCGTTTATTTTGAAAGTTGATTTAAAATTAAAATTATGTATGTAAAAACTTTTGCAGTTTTAATTTACTATATTTATTAAACACAATGAACGATGCTATACGAATCTATGCCTTGCTTTGCGTTTAATATTCTTTGAGAACCGATTACTACATCTACCTACATTTTGTACCGACATGTGTATTATGTATGAGTCACATTTCACCCGAGCGAAGCCGGGTTTTCATCTAGTATATTAAATATTATTAGCTGCTATCTTGTTTTTATTTTGAATATCGTCTTGATTTTCCATCTCTTCCTTGTTTCTAAAAACATACATATGTTTTTGAAATGGTCTTGTTTTGTTTTCAAAACATTAATACTCGAAAAGCAGCAGTACTGTGCGGCATACACCGGAGCTTTTTGGCCAGTCCGTTAGTGTAAGTATGGACTACGTAGCAAACAAAATAAATGATGCTAGTATCTTAAATAAAAAACTGTAAATCAACAGTTAAAACTGTAGAGTTGGCTACAATGTCTGCGGCCACTGTTGCAAAGTATTTCATTGGAAAGAACACAATAAGACATTCATTCTCTTCTATGCACAATTGAAGGGCACAGGGAAAGAAGGGGCTCATCATGGGCTCATCAAAAATTAATACAAATTGAATTAAACGCTAATTTATACTAAAAATCTACATGGTGTGTAGGGATACTCATTTTTAACGATGTTATTTACATGTTTTGGACATTACGTAGTCCAACTACCTATTTTTGAGGATTCCGTTTTAATTGACCTATTCAATCAAAAGTTAAACAGACTTTTCTGGCCTAAGCCAGAAATGAACTGAGCAAAAAGGGGTTGATTGCAATAATGAGCTCCTTCTTTCCTTTTTGGAAAAGTAAATGTAGGCAAATGGTTTTGAAAGAATAATAAGCAATATTTCTGTTAAATTCAATGTATATTTCAGTATGTATTAGTTATGTGGAACATTTGTAAAATATTCTTGAGCTTCAGGGAAACAGAACTTCTTCAATTCCTGTAGGTCTTTATATTTTTCGTCTGAAATAGGCAGTTCTGCCTCATAGCGTAGACCAGGTAATAGGAACTCTTGGTTCTGGAGATTTCTCAGACTTTTATTTCGCCCTGCTATTGATGCTTCTTCCTATGGACCATTGTATGTTGTACGGAATAATATTTTCTTATTTGATCGTTCTATTTTTAAGTATTCATTTTATTTTACGCGGTCCATTTTATATTATTCTAAACAAATTCACACACGCACTAAAAATTACGCCTTGACGTTTATCTGTCACATTATGTCATTTATTTCAAGATGGCGGGGGTATGGGCGCGTTCTTGTTTTGTAAACGTAATATGTGCTCCTTTTAACTCTGATTGGGATGCAATGAGCACCTTTTAAGCTAGTTCGATACGAAATGAGCTCTTTTTATTCCTTGACGTGTTTTTTAATATTGAGGATTACAAAGCAATGGGCCCTTTTTAGTTTGTTTTGAATATGTCATATCAAAGGCCTGTTCAAAATCTATCAAGTGCGATCATTTGTTTGATTTCGTATAAATTGTCGATGAGTCTCTTTTTTCCCTGTCCTTCAATTATGTCTAAAATGCATCGGAGCCGAGATATTTCATGAAAAAAAAAAAAAAATCATGTCATCATTTATTATAATTCTTGCCTATTTATTGAATATATTCATTTGTTCACTGCTATTTCTGTCTATAACTCGCAATTTTATTAGTAGTAAGGAGAAGCTCTTAGCTAAATAAGAGAAGTAATTAAATGTTTAGCAATTATAAAATTTGGTGAGCCACAAAAAAACAGCATTTAAATAATTTGGTCGGCATAAAGATTTTGTTTGCAATTAAAAAAATCAGGCAGCAATCCTTGTTCCGCAAATAATTTTGATAATGGACAAAAATTAAATCATAAATAGGCAGCTTACAATAAATAACATGAGTTTGCATAGTAAACATTCAGTCCGCAAAATAACTACTTGATCAGCAAGATTTCATAATTGATCAGCAGAGAAAACCACGGAGTAAATACAAAGAGGAGATGTTCTAATGAGATTTCCTTAGGAAACAACGCGTGACACTTTGCGGGGTGAGGGGGTGCTAGATCCCGCCCACTTCTCTATTTTCCATCTACCGGTCAATAGCAAAACTATTCGCTCGTTCTGTCGATTTTGTTTTGTAGTTACGTAACTATCTCACACTAGATGTCACCAAGTGCAGGATGCAAAAGGGTCGTACTCAGAATTTTCGTACCGGGGAGTAGTTTTATTTTAAATTAATTTTGCGAACCATCTTGATGCGTATTTTTTTAATTTAAATTGTGATTTTATTATGAAAAAAAAAAGGTTTCTGATGAATGACGAATGAAGATTATTAGACTTTCTCTTATACAACATTATTTTTTGTTTACACCAAACCCGAAAAGGGGTCATTGTACTCATCATTTTGAACAACTTTTTCTATGGGACCAACCTTGAAATCGCGAAAAAAAAATCAGCTTTTCCCTACATTTATTTTCGCATAACTCGTCAAAATGTAGGGAACAGCAGATTTTTTTTTTCGCGGAGGAATTGGATTGCGTTTTTGTAGAAAAATCGGCAACGTACGTTTAAAAGTGGGCGGAGTAAGAGCAGGCGCGTGACACGAGGAGCCAATCGCGTGCGAGTATTGTCATTCGATGATTATGCGGCGATGATTAGCAGTCAAATCGCAGTTTTTGTGATTTCAAAGTAGAGAGTTTTACATCAAATAAAACTTACCTATTATTTTTTCATCAATATCCGGAATCCATCTTGAGTCAAGCACCTGTCTTTCAGCCTGTTGATAGCGATTTCCTTTGCCTCTCCGCCGGTCGCGCCCTCTATGCTAGCCGTTGGTACTAGGTATTTCAAGCGCGCATCGGGTGATCACCCGATTTATCGTCATTATGGAACTCATGATGCACCAGGTAGACCTTACCTGGATTCCGGATATTGATGAAAAAATAATAGGTAAGTTTTATTTGATGTAAAACTCTCTATTATTTGTTTTGTATCAATATCCGGAATCCATCTTGAGTGATGTGTTTGTTATCACCTGGTGCGCTAAACCCAAAGACGCTATAATGTGTTTTAGGATGTAAAATATTGAGTTAATAAAAACAACGTCAAAATTATGTAAATGTATTACAATAATTAATCCGGTATGATATACTACTTTTAGTCATAACAAAACAAAATAAATGGTTTCGAAAAAAAAAAAAATAATAATAATAATGGTACTCTTAATGAACAGGATCAAAATAATTAGACAAAGATGTAGAATGATTGGGAACATTTGAATCATTGTGATTTAACAGTTCTCTCTGATAATAATTCTGGAAGGTATGAATCGTTTTCCAGTTACCGGTTGCAAGAATTTGATCAATAGGAAAATTCTCTACGAAATTGAGAGAAGCAACTGCGGATCTTACTGATCCTGGAGTTGCATCAATACCAGCAGCTTTTAAAAGAGATCTCACCCATCCACCAATAACAGTTCTAGAGGCAGGTTTAATATCCCCTCTAGCAGTAATGAACAAATGTTTTATATTTCCTCGACAGTTTGAAGTAATACCTAATAATTGTCTCAACCAAAAAAGTAGATTTAATTTTTTATCAGGGTGTTCTTTAAGCCTCCATCCAGACTGTCTGTGGTTATGTTTGTCTGTTTTAGAACCGAATGTTGGCCACAATACAATAGAGGAATCTTCATCGACTAAGCTAGTGCTATCAATTCGCAACAGAGTAAGGTCGTGAACCCTACGGCCTGATGCTAACAGTAAAAGAGTAGCCACATGTCTTGATACTTGAAATATATTATTTTCATCAAAATCATAAGCACTCATGTGTTGCAATAAAACTTTAGGGTTCCAAATAGGTGGTTTAGCAGATTTTTCTCTTGCTACAGAAATAGCTTTTAATATGTGTTTTATAAAGAAATTTGACGACAAATCAATATTAGATGTTATGTGTGTGAAAGTTGAGATAACAGATTTGTGTACCAAAACAGTTCTGTATGCAAGACCTATATCACAGTGTAAATGTGCTAAATATCGAGCTACCTGATCCGCATTAGGATATTGAAAATTAATCAAATGGGACTCACACCACCGCTTCCATCTGCGCCACACTGGTCTGTAGGTATTGATGGTGGAGCCTCTCCAGCTTGACATAAATAATTTTTTTTCTTGATCTGTCCAGTCTGTCAAAATATCTTGCCACCCGAAATCAGCCATGCTTCCAAGCGTAGTTCTTGCACTTGCGGCGGATGCGTTCCTGTTCTGGTGTCTATTAGAGTGCAGGCTAGCTCTGGAATCAGATAAGGGGGACGTCGCGCTCGCCGTTGAACATCTGCCTGCCAAAATACCTTGCTCCAATTCGGGGCAATCAATATATAGTCTCCGCTGGCTTGGTTCAGGTGTTGGAGAACACGGGGAATCAAATTTGGTGGTGGAAACAACCAAGCTAGGTCGTAGTGCCACTGATGACAGAATGCGTTGTGATGTTGGGCTTTCTGATCGGTTACGTCCAGTGATACGTACTTTGGAACTACGTGGGCTGTTCTCGACGCGAAGAGGTCTATCTCCGGTGTACCCCACATTTGAAAAATTGTTGTCGTTGCCGTCCTCGTGAGATGCCATTCTGGATAAGCCTTTTGCCGAGAAAGAGCATCTACCTCGGCATTGAACCTGCCCGGAAAATAATGTGCTGTCAGATGAATGTTCTGCTTGTCTAGAACAGCAAGAAGTTGTTGAGTTTGATGAAGCAGTTTCTTGGATTTTGTGCCGCCCTCCTTGTTTATGTACGAGACTACTGTCCGATTGTCGGTTTGCAGCAGTATCTGTGCATCCTGGAGTTGCTGCTGGTTTTGACTTATAGCTGCGTAAACGGCAAACATCTCTTTTTTGTTGGCATGCCATGTGTTTTGAGAACCTGTCCAGGTTCCCACAATATTTGTGTCGCCGAGTTGAGCCCCCCATCCGATGTCTGATGCGTCTGTGGTCAATAGTTGTGACGTCACTGAGCTCAAGTGTATCGGCATCGACATTCCTATGGCTTGACACCACCACTCCATCTCGGATCGAGCTGGTTGAGGGACAGTGATCAACCGATACGGGTGTTTCACCGACAGCTGTCGACTGTAGTATTGCAGAGTACGACAGTGAAGGCGACCTCTCGGAGTCACAAACGTTGCAAAGTTGAGTCTCCCCATTAGAGTTTGGTACTGTTTGAGGGACCACTTGGTTAACTGAAGCTGTTGGTGAAGTGCTTTGCGTAGCGATAGGCACTTTGGTTCCGACAGAGACTTTGCGTTGCGTTTTGTGTCCCATGTAATGCCGAGAAACTCGAGGCATTGTGTCGGAACCAGTACAGACTTTTCGTAGTTGATTGTCCAGCCTAGTAAACGGAGTGTCTTTACCGTGAATGCGATGTCGTCTTCCAACTGCGATTTTGACTGGTTTGCCAAAAGAAAATCGTCTAAATAAACTACGCACCTGATCTTGTGTCTCCTCAGGAATTCTGCTACCCAATTGGTTATCGAGGCAAACGTTCTGGGTGCCGATGAAAGGCCGAATGGCAAACACGTCATCTGGAGTAGCTGATGTTGGTGTGAATTTTGATGATAATTTAGCCTCAGGAACCTGCGATGCTGCTGTGCGATGGCCACGTGGAAATATGCTTGGCTCAGATCTAGTTTGGCCATCCAATCTTGTTGTTGTAAAAAACTTGGTACACGGAAGTGACTGAATAGTTGAAATGGCTTGGCTACTACAAATTGGTTTAGTTTCTTCAAATTGAAAATAGGACGGAAGGTCTGATCTGACTTGGGTACCAGAAAGAACGTGGAAAGGTAACTGGGCGTCAGTTCTGCAGGTTCTAGTACCTCTGACTCGAGCATAGTCTGGATTTCTTTGCTCATATTGGGAGAGGTTTTGGTTCTGTAACGTTTCAAAACTGTGGGACTCGGAAATATTAGCGGCGGTTTGAGTATGAAGGGTATACGTGCCCCGTTCAACAGTCGGCATATTTTGTCTGGCGCACCCAGATTGCTCCAAGCATATTGAAATTGCCTTAGACAGCCGCCTTGAAATGTCCGACAGTCATTCGCGACGCTTGTTTTTAGGGATAGCCTGCGATTGCGATTTCTTACCCTTTGGTTTATATTGGTGGTTGCTTGTTCTGTTTTTGTTTTGGTGTGAAGCGTTTGAGGCCTGCCTTTGTCTTTTAATAAGGGTATCTCGACGAAAAAACCTGTCGTCAGCTTGTTTACTAGTCGATGGTTTTTGATTTTTATAAAAGTTTTCTTTAGAATAAGGTTGGGGTATTGATCTAGATGATACAGTGAGTTTATCCACCCCCCCAATTTTTTGGAGGTAGGTTTGAACTGCCTCATCATTAAAAATATATTCTGTACTAGGAGGAATTTTATGTAGGACATCACGATGAAAACCTTCGGGAATTTGGCGTAACATAGCCTCTCGACGTGTATTTATCAAATCAGCTCTTCGGCCACACACTATTTGTAATAAGTCCTCAGTAACCTTACTATACGCGGATTCTTTCGAAAACAATGATTCCACTTTTTCGAATAACGAGTTGGGTGTCAACGAATCTCTACGTATAGACTCATTTGACCAATCCACCAATGATTGTAATGATTTGTGCAATTCGTCTTTTTGACAAAGTAAAGCATTCGTTAATCCAGCAAAAGATCTTTCCAATAAATATGAGCGCGAATCTTCTTTCAACATGTCCGATTCAAAACGCTTTAATTCGTCGTTAACATTTAATTCTACAAAACCGGGGGTAGCTAAATATTTCTTTTGGGCATCCGAAAACCGAACGGCATTCCAATCATCACATTTAAAACGCTGTAGCTCCGTTATTTTTTTAAGGTACGTTTCGTTTGCCCTAGGGTAAATAGGATCTTTTACTGTTGTACTGACTTCCGATAAAATCTGAAGTTTGTTATTCTCAGACAAGTTTTCAGGTCGTCGTAGATTTAACTCGCTTGTGGTTACGGAAACGGGATTAACATTGGCACTTGAAGTTGTACTATTTTCAACAACGGAATTTTTCGTAATAAGGTTTGTTAAATAAGCCACTTGTTGAGATAAAAATTCGAAGTGTGCATAACTCACGGTTTGGGAGTCCCTCCTTACTTTACGTTTCTCAGGGCTGGGTCCACTGCTCGTAGAAGAACTGCTATCACTATCTCTTGCACTTGGCGTAGGAGAACGAACACGTTTACGCGACAGTGAACCGTCAGTAACACATTCTGGCTCTAAATTATTATTAGGATTTTCCATAATAACAACGGAGAGGTAAAATTTCACGAATTTAAACTATAATAGTTTTAACAAACTGAATTGAAATTACTGGGTTACTTTTTTCGCGAAGTTTAAATAACGCTATCAAACGAACGGCGCGAAAAACGACGCTATAATGACGATAAATCGGGTGATCACCCGATGCGCGCTTGAAATACCTAGTACCAACGGCTAGCATAGAGGGCGCGACCGGCGGAGAGGCAAAGGAAATCGCTATCAACAGGCTGAAAGACAGGTGCTTGACTCAAGATGGATTCCGGATATTGATACAAAACAAATAATAAAGTATTTTTGCTACTTTTATATGCAGCTCAAAATGAATTTTTTTTGCTTACCTTCTGAGTGCTTACCAAAATTTTATTAAACAGGAGCAGCTCATTGCAGCTTATATATATATAATTAATATGCTGTACAAAATAATTACAGCCATCCAGAATGACATAAATTGCTGATTGATTTTGGAATGTTTGCTGGCCATGAGTTGCTGATCAATTTGCTATTTCTGCTCACAGATTATATTTTTCTGCTCACAAAAATACGAATACTATGCTAACCATTTAAATAACACCCGCTAAATAATAAGTAATAACAGCCGCACAGGTTGATCTTCAAGGTTAAGCCGCGCTTGCCTAGGTCGGTTTGTGGATGGGTGACCATCATAATTTAGCGTGCTTCCTCCGTACCTCGGAAAACACGTAACTTACTAATTGCGAGTTATAGACAGAAATAGCAGTGAACAAATGAATAATCAATAAATAGGCACAATATTATTATAATAAAAAAACTAAAAAACCCGACTGTGGTAAAAAAATCAAGTTAAAAAAACACTGAAAACTGAGTTGGAAGCAGGCGGGAGCCATTCTATTTTTATATTTTCAAACTCAAATGGGTCCCGCCTGCTTCCAACATTTTTAAATGTAAAATGTGCTTGTTCTCAGCTTTTCAGTGTTTTCTTAACTTAAGTTTTTTACCGTAGTCGGGTTTTTTAGTTTTTTTAATTACTTTTTTTTTTGTTTACATATGTGAAAGATTTCTCAGACGATTAGCCAAACAAATTTTTACCGCCTTCACCGCGTGGAGGTACTTCCAGCTCATGTTGTGTTCTGATTCAATATACCCGGTGTCACTTTCACAAGCGAACGAATCTAACGAAACCTTTGAAGCTAAAATCCATCGAGCCGTTCAGGCCGCAGAGCGTGCCAAACAATTATATATACGTACATGAATACATACATACTCTCGAAAAACATAACCCTCCTTCTGACGCAGTCGGGTAAAATAATCATGCCACTTTTACCCAAACCCCTTTTGTTGAAGTTGTATAAATAGGTACTAATAAATAACTACTAGATGGCGCTTGGGAGGCTATCGAAGGATTTATGTGACGACTCTAACTCAAATATGACCTTAGTTTGGAACTAAATGGTTGTTCACTTTGAAAAAAAAAACAACGAACATAAAAGGCGGTACGTAATTGAGTTGATTTAATTAAATACTACCTACGACAATGATTTTAGGAAAAAAATTAACTACCAGTAGGTACCAAAGATATTTTGCTATTTACAGCAACTAAAATGGTTGCTACGAAATCTAATATTTTTAATATTAAGGACAATTATTATTTACCAATTTTACATTAAACAGTTCGCTTTATTTGGATCCAGCGCACTCTAACGTCACATTGGTGTATTCAACAAGACATAAATTTATTTTACTCTTGGCAATCCAACGTGCAGCTATGTTGCCCTATATACTTCAATTTAAATTAGATTTTAATTTCAAGTTACGACTACATTTAACGAAAAGGCTTTATTAAAATGTTAAACATATTTTTCAGTGCATTCTCTATCTTGCATTAATCTATTATCTATGCAACTAATTACGTTCCAAATCACGTAATCATGTTTTACGCAGATTAGTAAAACTTAACAGGAATAGGAAACTTTTATAATAACAATGTGCAATGCTAAAATGCTATGTATTTCATAGCTGAATTACAATAATTTTCGTTAAAATTTTGAAATCAAATTCCAAAGTTGTATTCATAATTCGTGATATTAGTCAATATTATAAAACGAATAATTTTTCAATTAATCATTATTAGACCTAAATATTTAATAAGATAAAGTGATAAAATCAGATACGAAATATAATACCAAAAACCAAAAAATATTATTGAGTTGTAATTTTTGCATATCGTGGAACGTAATTCCGTTATTTGTGGTTATCCGTCTTAACGCCGTGGAATCTATGGTTACAATTGTGTCACTCGAGGATTGTTTACTATTTTGGGAAATAATAAAAATTTGTTGTATTTTTACTAATTATAAAGGTGAATTGTCAACGGACTACTACCCGCGGACTGCAGTGTTGATATTCTGGATTATAATCTCGTGTTATGGACACATGTTATAGAATCGCATTAGGAGGTGTTTACGTGATGATACGAAATGTTTGGTGCACTAAAAAGTGATGAAATAAAGTGAATTTGTGATAAACAGTGATTTAAATGCTGAATACTTATGTGGTATGTACAAATTTATTATTCCAATATCTGAGCAGGAGGAAAGTAACACGACATGTAAACGAATGCAGGTTGTCAACTAGAGTACCAGGTATTACGTTCTTAGCTAAAGTCGAACTAGTTCAAATATATAGTTGTTGTTTTGCATGAAAATGGTAACTGATACGTTTCTATTATAGCTTTTACAAAAATAAATATGTTTTCTACGCACTATTTGGCAGCTTGTAAACATAACCTATAAATTGAATCCAATGTTTAGATCAAACTTTCACTGCGCTTGTTTTTTGAATAAAAATTTATATATTACTTCAGTAAGCAATGATTACCAGCAATTATTTAAAATTGGAAAGATGTAACAAATCTAGATTGTTTGTTATTGTATGTCTTTATAATGTATCTCATCAGGAAAGTAAGCATGTACAACTACAAAACTTATCATTGAGGTAAGTACATAATTATTTTATAACAGTGTGAAAATTATCAGTGTAATAATCATGGGCTTGATTAAAAAACTTGTTTTATTTCTTTAGCTATTTTTTAATTAAAACCACATAACAATACCCTTGAACTTAACAATGAATGAATGTTTAATTTACAATGTAATGAGAGAGGTAGGTATTATCCATATGTTACTGACTTCCATGAAGTTTAAGCAAATATACTCTACCTATTCAAATCTCTGGTAATCAACTACCCCACAACTATGTTTTTGTTGTTAACCTATTGTTGGCACATGTTCTCAGTAATTCATAGCTTCACGATCTTAATAAGGATAAAAGTGAATTTAAACAATTCACAGAGCAATATGAAATGAAATACACAACAACTATAAATCAACAACAACTTGACAAACAACCATGATAAATACTGTTGTTATACCCTGGGGATTAAAGGTACACATACACAGATTAACTGTGCAATAGTTGGTAATTGTTAGCTATGACTTCTCGACAATACCAAGCAATTAGTAGAATCCGCTATTTAGCATTTAGTCAATTAAGCAATACTAAAATTGTATAAAATTCGTTTTTTTGAAATTTGGTTTTTCAAACTCATAAATTCTAAATGTCGTCTTAGACACAGAGTTATGGTGAAGAAAAATACAGGTAGGAAACTTTGTCTTGGAAAATTATTACCTAATATGCTATACAAAGTATTGTATTTTATAATGGGCTGGTGTCAGCAACTCCATATCCAAAACACGCATTTTGTGGATGGGTGGGAAAATCAATCATTCAATCCAACAGAGCTTCTCGAAAACGGCTAGCAATGCCTTGGTGTTACTGAAAATCTCACAGAGAGAACCTGGGATACCTAAAAGCCCTGTATGAGGCAACCTCTTGGCAGTTCAGAAGCATGAGGGCTGCTGTCTTGTCTTCCTCCATGTAGGCTCTACACAGTGAACTGTCTGTGACTCCTATGACAAAGAGGTGTTTATTAAATGAGTCATGTCCAGTCCAGTACAGCCGCCAGGCTGTAACTGTCCACAGGTGTTGTTTGGACAGCCAGAGCGCTTGTTTAGTGCAGTAGGCTATATTATGTATAGCATAAACATACTTGACATTGACCTAGGTATTCTTCTATTCTGTGGTGTATTAAATCAAGTCTACATTTTATTTGTATTCATGTCAGCATTCACTTTCAACTATGAAATTATACTGGGCTTAGCATGTTATCATAATATCCATTTTATAAAAAAAAATCTGCAAGGCTCGTCTTACTCAGGCAGATGATGAAAAATGAAAATTCTCTATACAAGAACAGTGATGAGCCTAAACGAGCCTGATGTCTGAAATGTGTATTCTATTATATTTTTTAAACATCTTATTATAATAATATGATGTTATTAATGTGTGTTTTGTTAAATAAAATAAATCATATTAATCTGTGTTTCACAACATTCAAATATACTACATCACACAATGTATTTAATTACGCCTTATAACATAATTCCTCAGTTTACACTATACATATAAGTTGTATTTTGGTTTGGTGACTAAAATCTTTCATGTCTTGATTAATAATTTTATTATAGTCACAGTCAAAATATGTTTTATCACCCAAAGAGCAATTTTTGACTGCTCTTTCACAATAGATAGAATCTGCTTGAATTTATAGATTGTGTCATAATGTCAATACTGCAGAATGACATGCAGCCATTTTCTTTAAATTTAAGACTGTTATGTTGTATCACTGTCAAAATCATAGTGATCGTTATTATCATTTAAATATAAGGTTGCTATTTCGATACCTGCAAGGAATAACATCGTAACTAATATTTAGCAACTTTAGAGGAGAGCATGTTAAAGATTTAAAAAACACTTTTATTAACTACAGTATACTCTCACTTACAATGTTTTGACACTATAAAAATCTTTCATAAAGGAATTTAGCCACAGGGGTGAGTGCAAAAAAAATCAGCATTTTTTGTACAGCAAGAATATGATTGTAACTCAAAATTTTGCGTAAAACTGAGTTACAATGTTATTCCTTGCAGGTGTCGATTTGTTTGCTGCTGTCATTAAAATATCTGTGAAAATAAGACATTGTCGGACTCTGATAGTTTTAAAAGCAAAGTTGAAATGTTTTGTATGAGCATTTCATGGGCAGGCCATATAGATAATAGGTTTTAGATTGATGCCAACATAACACCACGGGCAAAGGTGTATGCCATTTTGGTATTTTTTATCAAGTTATTAGAATCATATGACATTACTATGCAATAATCTGCTTGGCGCCTTTGTTTCAAAAGGAATCATAATTTTATCATAATTATACAGTACCTACTATTGTCTGCACTTAATAATGAGACAGCAGGAGCACATTAACTACAGTAAAGGCGCATTTATTTGTGCAGAATGTCTAAATCTGAAAGCTTTTGTATGATAACTGTCATTAATACGCCCAGGTTCGCACGTGCGTTTTTAACGTGCTATAAATGTGCTGTTTTATTCTAAACCCTTACTTCTTCAACAAAATTTTGAACACCGGTCAAAATCCAGTGCGCTGTAAATAAACGTCGCCTTGAAAAGGCACCCTTCCGCGCGTGGTGTAACTATGTATATGTTTGTTATTCTGTGCAACAACAGTAAAATAAATTGTATTATTTGAGCATTTTGTGCAGTTGTACAGCCTACAGACGAATAGTATTCAAACTTGAAGCAGCCTACTTTTAAGAACTCAGTTACCATTGTAACTACATATAATATTAACCCGTATGAAATTCTAAACCTAATATTTATTTTATACATTTAATTAATAAAAATCTCTCAAAAGCAATAAAAATTAAAATGAATTTTACTACCCTGTAATGAGACCTACATCAAATAAATTTAAAAAAAATTGCTACAGCTTTAAACTAACAATACAATTCTTTTTCAGTAATGGGTGCGTTAAACAGCAACATAAAGAGTGATCTACATTTTATTCAAACGAAAAGTGGTCATCTGCAGTTGATCTATGAACCTTACATATTTGTGACAGACAGTGTGCGTAGTGGTCGGACTTTTTGGAGGTGTATGGACTACGGGAAACGCTGTCGAGCCAGAATAACGTCTAAAAATAATGTTTTAAGAATAACTAATCCAGTACACAACCATTTAGAAAATCACATGTCGAAAATATCGCGAAAATACGAGTTAGGCGAAGTAGTTACCTGTCCTACAGTATAAGGAATTTTCAGCTTTAGTAAAACATGCAATAAGATTCAAATTATTGTGACATTTTGTGCGTTAGTATTTTAGGCCTAATTTGGATTTACTGCCATATTTCATATTTTTCTCGTTTATTTGTACCTAATCCGTTTTTATTAGTTCTGAGTTAAGTTACGCCAAACTTAAACCGAAATAAAAACGGTTGAAATGTTGGCGTAACTTCGTTCTGCGTTCTGCAAAGAACTAAGGCTTCATAGTTTATTCCATTTCCGATCTTTAAACAGATTTATAATTTGTTTTAAGTAACAACTTGTTGCAAGTACTTGCTTTAAGTTTTCCCAACATTGTGCTTACAGTTTTTAAGTTGTATTGTAATAAGTCTATGATTTTAATATTTGCTGTAATTTGATCGTAAATGCATGGGCGATGTGATTCTAGTTTACGTTGATGAAATCGTCATCTAGTATTGTAATCGATATTATAAATTTTCTAGTTTTGTCTGAACATTGTGATCAAATAATGTAAGTGCGTATCGTTTAAGGTTTCAATAAATATTTCAGATTTGATTGTTGGTTCCTTTCTTTTCGAATAAAGTTAAATGCAGCGGTGCACTGCATCGTTTGATGAGATTGATGATCGCTGATTTAGGCTGTTGGTAATGATGGGTGCGACAGGATCTGACGAGGCACAGGTGTGCTACACGGTGACGCGGCGGGGAGCTCCATCACTGTTGGTGGACGGCTTCGGGTACGTGGCACGCAAGCGCCGCGGACCGCGCGTCTACTGGACGTGCCGCAGCCGCGCGCAGGGCTGCCCCGCCCGGGCTCTCACTGCGGACGGCAGACTCGTCGCACGCGCCGGCAGCCACACGCATGCGCAACACGCACCGGTCATCGACGAGCATGCGCGCATTGAGAGTCTCATTGAAACCATCGCTGCAAACAATTAAAATGTCTATTACTGTTAATTAAAATTAATTATGTTAATAAGGTTTTTATTTTTATTTAGTACTCGTGCTGTCATAATTATGATGTTAAGATGTAAACTTGTGTTTCTAATGCAAAACTTTTCTAAACTAAAATGCATAGCTCCCATACATAGTAAGTACTATCAGAGGTAGCTATCCGCTAGACTCTAGCGGATAGCTACCTCTGATAATTATAACTCTAGTGGCTAGAGCTATGTGAGAAAGATGAAAGGATAACTAAAGAATCTTAATCCACTAGCGATGCCAACATGTTGTGGTATAACGTCACTCGTCAGTAACACATTACATGTTAAGCGAGAACACGAAGTGAGTTTGGATATCAGCTAGATGCTAAAGATACATCTCTGTTACTTAGACTCTGGCTAACTTTAGTATCGTCTGACCGATTTGTCGTATAGCTTCATCGTAGCCCTTTCTCAATAGGCGACTGATTCGCACCCCTCGAACCACTCATCTGCTTTGCCCAGCTCTGGTAATTGGTGGACAGCTTGCTTTTCTTTTACGATATCTGAGTCAAACTATAGTTGTTAAAGATCAGTTTTATTGAAACGAAGTACCTAAGTATAAATTATCGTATATATAAATATACATAGCATGCATGAATTACGCATTATGTTATGGGGTTACGGATAGTCATGGTGATGGTGTTTTACAGTTGAATTCGTCATATCGAACCGCGGGCGGCGTCACATGCGGCTTGATGGATTCTCCTTTTACGCAGAGAAAGTATTTCCGGAGAAGAATAAAGTGCGTTGGCGGTGTACGCGAAGGACCTGCCGCGCGTACGCACACACGCTGCACGATAAAATTTTCGCCATCAGCAACATACATTCGCACGAACCTCCAGGCGGGGGCCAGGGCGGCGTCCCTGCTGCCGAGAGGGGCTCGAGCAGAGGCTTCACGAATGCGAACTTCGCCGCTCAAGCCAAGGCTGTACTCGACGAGTAACACTATTATTTATCTTCCACTAACGAGTCTAACTAACTGCTAGTAAATACCTACTTATTCTATAATAAGAAAATTTGGTGTATGGTTCTCCTTATGTTCGAATGTAATGGGTGTTGTTCCGGAATTAGATCGCATTTATTAGATTCGATCATTATTAACCTTAAGTATTAATGTACAGGGCATGTTGAAAGTAATAAGGGCGTGAAGGCGGTTGTTAAGTTGGACTGATAGTAATTAAGTAGTTAGCTTGTAATATGTCTGAGCGATGTGCACAACTAGGCCATTGTGAAGTTATCTTATATTGATCTATTATAAGTAGGAATCAATCTAGTCACTGAAATATAATGATCTCATTGTGCATAACGGTACAAATTTAATTAAATTAATATTAAATACATTTGGGAGTAACGCTTGTGACCGATAGCAATAATTTAAATTATATTGTTATATATAATTGTTTTTAACAAAACTTGGCTGCAATATGGAGATTGAAACTTATCATAAATTATGTAATAATTAAAATGACGTTGAGTATGATGTATGTAACCATGATTTTAGTTTATATAATATCATGTTTCAACATAATTAATGAACGTTCATTTCTGTGCTTTAACTAATTTCAATATAACATTTTCATATTTTTCACTGTCAATGTTTTTATGAATCATTGCAAGGGTTCGTAACACTAAGCTTATTGCATGTTGCTGACGGTATGGCTTCCAATTTATTGTACACAAAATTGATGAAATGTATGGTTGTGTTGCTAGGCGAAAACAAGTACGTTCGGCTTTGCGTGGGGCCGGGCGGGCGGCCGCGGCTGTGGGTGCGCGGGCGCAGCTTCTACGCGGCGCACACGATGCGCTCCGGCGTTGTGCGCTGGCGCTGCACCATGGGCGGCTGCGGCTGCAAGGCCTACACCCAAAAAGGAACCCTACACAAACTGGTCGGCGAACACAACCACGCTGGTCGCTGCGGTCGGCGACCCCCGAATATCAATCCTCCTACGCAGCTGATTACCTCTATTTCAGCACCACCATCAGGCTCCTCTTCCCCCCCTACGCCTTTGCTAGTCCCTCGTCTGCCGAATTTTGACCCCAACGCTTGGATAGTACGTTATTAGTACTATCTAGTAGAAAATTCTTGTTAGACTCATATCAAGAAAGTAGCAATTACTCGATCAGTTCCGACTCGTGGAACCCGTATTAGCTTTCATTTGCATTCTGGTGTTAGAGAGAAAATGTTTTTTTTATAAGATTAGACTTCTACGTGTAAAGAAAAATGTAGGACAAGACTCAAATCAATAAATTGACATTTGTAGTAGTCTTGAATAGTTAATGTGATCTCGTTATTTGAGTTCGAATGTGCCATAGAAGTAATTCTAGTAAAAACAAATACAATGATTTATTTACCCAAAAATTGTGATAATAAGCTCATACAATTACTTATAAACTATGATCTCAGTTTGTTGTTAGGATAGGCTATGTTGACTTTTGTTGATGTGTGTAGGACGTTATTCATAAAATAAAAGATGCTGTTATTTTCAAAGTATCAATTACCTCATAGATAGATAACATATAAAGTTTAGATAAGAATAGAAAGAGTTAAATTCTAGTCTTCCCACTTTTTACTTTTTAGTGTTATGTTTGTAAACGTTTCGGTCTTACGAAATTTGCTCATAAACAGAACTAATGCCAAAGATCTGTGCCAAATATTCTTGCTCATCAAATTATCGTTTCTCCAAGAGAAATATAAAACAGTAATTTATCTCTGTATAATGGTTTATTATAATATACGAATGGTTCAAGAGCAGTGTAATGTATAGTAAGTGTAAATGTGCGAAATAAAAATAATCACACAATCAGGTCTTTTATTTTTTTTGTGTAAAATAAAGTAATGAACACCTCACTTTGGTTTTATTGCGTTCCTATTTTCGGAGTAAAGTGGCTAATCAGCAAAAAGGTTTGACGAGTATGAACACTTGTTTAATCTTTGGTAATCGATGTATGTTTAGGTGAATGCATGCTTAGTTTTACATGTTATCTCACGTGAAATGAAATTGTCTGTTGTTTATTATAGCAATTGGTGAAAGACGAAAATTTTACGTGAAATAGCTAATAAGGATAAGGTTTCGGTGGTGGTAAGCAATTATTAACAATTTTGTTTTTTTTTTTGGTTCAGCGCGCTTCATCCGCGCAGGCAAGGGTCGTCTTCTTCTCCACCGCGGTTACACTTTTCGTCTGAAGAATAACTTGGCCCATGGAAGGAAGCAGTGGTACTGTTCTTCGCGGCTCACATCTCGCTGTCTAGCTGACGTTAACACCGAAGGCCCTGAAGGTCACGAGCGCATCGTACGTTCTCGTTACGCGCACAACCACGCTCCACCAAATGTGCGTCGCTTCGCGGACGGGCGCTACGTGGTGCGCACGCCTCACCAGTCGGGGCACCGCGCGCCTGCGCCACTAGATCCGCACCACCAGCTGCTGCAGCTGCAGCACGCCCTGGCGCTGTACGCCGCCACCGCGCACGCCACTGCCACCGCCAACGCCAGCGCCGCCGTGAGCGCGGCGCCCGGCGGTCCGCCCGCGCAGTCCTCGCCCAACGCGCTGCCGACCACTGCGCAGCACAACAACTCTGCTAAGCCGCTCCTCGTCGACACCCCATGCAAGGAGGAGGATTAGTTAATACAAGAGGCATCACACGAACATCGATCGATTTTAATAAGAGTTCACGATTAATTTATAAGCGATTTTGACAATGATAATCGAGTATTCGATATTTTCTAACCGCCTTTTGGCGAATGTAGCATAATGGATGTAGATTTAATATGATTAGGTAAGTTAAGAGGGGATAAGGTGTCGTTTACTTAGGATTCAGCGAAGGCTATTGTTGGTTATTCAGTATCGGTAATGTGAATGTATGTCAGCATATAAGTAGGTGTTGTGGTGTATTGGATGTTACGACGACCAGTGACGGGACACACAAGACAACCAGTAATACGAGTGAACACGTCGTGGCGTAATAGGTTAGGCGGTCTCGTCGAGATCCATAAAGTTATCCGTATAGGTGTGGGCTATTTATCAAATCGAATAGGGCTAATAAGAATGTTATATATGTAAGAACTTCTGAATGTATAACGGTGTCAGCTCGTGTTGATGTCAGGTTTAGGCAGGTGGTTATTATCCGGAACACGGCCGCTTTAGCGTTTGATTTAATGTTTACGACCCGTGCAGTATGCAGTATCATCCAGTAGCGCTAGGCGGACATTGCGCGATATTCACAGCTGGTCATGTCAGGCAGGGCAGGTTGGTGCGCCATGCGAACGCAGCCGAGTCAGCTGTCGACACGAGTGTAAGGTAAGGTCGGCGACCGCGCGCTGCGGCCGCTGACGACGCGTCGGTGACTGATTTAGAGAAAACTCGTTCGAAATTAAGCAATATGACGTCCCCTGGACTGTACTTAGAATTACTTAATTTATTTTGAGAATTATAAAATTTACACTTTTCAGATACTTATTGCTACTAAGACATTTAGATGTCCGCCTCTTTAATCTATAAGAATTTTACAGTAGATATTCGAAAGGCATTTGTCTTGAGCAACCTACGTTTTGCTCTTTAGGATTGATTTAAAAAGTACTTAAGCTCAATCATCTACCTCTTCACTTTTATACGGGTTTTACATATTAGTTTAAATTTTAAATTATACAATTTTATACAAGAATGAATACTCAGAAGCTTTACTCGAGTAAGGTGTCGTAGCGTAAGATTAGGTTAGCGTTAGACTAGGATCTGGCGCGCCGGGGCGGCTCGCCGCGCAGGGTCCGGTGCGCCTCACTACCTCTAGTTATTATCGAAACTCAACTACCTCTTTACTTAGTTTACACGATCGTTCACTGTTAACGACTATAAATTAATTAAACTTTAATAGGCTCTTTTTGAGACATGTCTGAATATATTTTATGAATTGTTTTTAACTACTTTGTTGCTCTTCGAAAGATAACAAATTCAAGAACAAAGGCTATGAGAACGAGGATCCGCTTTGTATGTATGACTCTGATTTAAGTACAAATTTTTACTAATTTTAATTGTTATTTAGATGACTTAGTTCTACGGGGGTCTAATGTGTGTGAATTTACTTAATATTGACCATTTTTATATAAGCGTTATTATAGACCTTGTCAAATTATGAACAGTGATGAATAACGGAAATGTAACACGGATTTATTTCCGAGCGAGAAAAAATCATGCAGCGAGATTTCGCAGTGTGTACTTGCTCTCACACCCGTATCTATAAGTCAGTGTTTACTTGAGTAAATGTCATTTTTTATTAAGATACGATTTTTATTATGTAGTTTAGTAATTGCTTAAAGTTACAACTGTAAAACGATAGAACTTATAGCTTTGCTTTCTTTTAAAGTTCTTACTTGGTTTAAATTCTTGTCTATTACATACACAATTTTGCATAAGTAATTACTTAAGCTCAAGTAATTACTTTAACTTGAATATAGATACGGGTGTAAGAGTGGCTTCTGATAGAGCGATGTCCCAGTGTGTACTATATCTGTGTGGTTTTGTGAAATAAAATGCTGCTGGGCCCGTTGCGTCTGAAGCTCTCTTGTCATCAATATGGTCATCATGTACGGTCAGCCAGTGTTGATTGTTTGGCACGCTCTATCGTACCTGATTACTGTCACTAAGCCAAATAATATGGGCGATATACGTTATTATGAAACCGTGGCGATAGTTAGTAGGTAAATGTAATTATAATTGTAATACTTGTAAGTTTAATATGTATAATATATTTTAGAGCAATGACAATATACGTCAATTATATAAGATACGATTTATGAGTTTATATGTACGTATAAAGGCTACTGTGGGGAGTTTAACATCTTTTGCTGTAAATATTGTTTATTATATTCACGCAATATTTACCTCGCATTTACTGTCTCTCCTTAACTTTTTTGCAAATTTTTCGATGTTCGTATGTTTCGAGGATGGAGTCATGTGCTGTTTCTATGTTTGCTCATGTTGTTAATATTATGAATCTCGTAGGTAGTGCATGATACCCGTGTGTTGATTGTTGACCCTACCGCCACGGCTTCGTCTTATGTACCGCACATCGAACACTCTGCTCCTATTTTAAACTATCTACCTCAAAAACTAAAGTGTTAACTACTCATATACAAGTCTTATATAAATTATTAGTGTAATTTTATACTTATACCATTATATTATAGGATTTTTTAGTTCATGTACGGGGTATGTTTTTGTGAAATCATATTAAATTGTACTTATAAATAACCGTTAGTTTTATTTTGAACCCCGAACTTTCCTTATCCTGAGTATCAGTTACGGTATGTTTGGTTTCGGGTCACATCACAACGTGGGTCTACTTCAGCTATCTGACGTGTGCTTCTCCCACAGGTATTAAGTTTCTGAAGTCGCGGCGTGGCAAAGTGATCATGATGGTGAACACGTTCCCCTTCTGCGAGGAGTCCAAGTTGAGAGACAAGGTCATATGGCGTTGTACTTCTAAGAAGACCAACTGTAAGGCGAGGATACACATGTTAGGGTCCAACGTGGTGGCCGTGAAGGGGATGCACAACCACCCGCCGCGCGCGCTCTGTCTGCCTTCTCGGCGACCCAACGCGCGCAAAGGTGTTGAGACAAACTCTGCTCCAGTCGCTGCGGCAACTCCAGTGACGACCCTCGACGCCCTCGCGCTGCAGTCGCCCGAAATTGAATGACCTCTTTTGTTGAATTGTGTAAAAAAGATAGCATTCATTTTCCTAACTGCTGTCGTACTGAGGGTAAGCTATTTTTAAATATATTCAAGCAATTTAGACAATAATTTACATAGCTCTTAATGTAGAGATATGAGTTACGTAAGTTTGAGAGGTACAATGGTTGACTACTGTTTAGGAGACGCTGATTTCCGCGATGATTCCATTTCATATGACACTGCCGTCTCAATCGCTTACTCTGGTGCTTTCGAATTCATAGATTGTAATTGTAATGTGATTTTTAAAAATGAACTGAACTATTCATTATTTCACCGTTAATGTTAAAATGGAATGTATAGATATTTTGTTATGGACTATCGCTTTAATTGATACGTTTCGATGGTCGCTTAGCGGTAAAAAGTCGGTCACGCAATCTAGCGAGGATTCCATCGAAGCGGCTATAAAGTTCTCTAAACGTTAACGTGCAAGCGCCAGGGTAGCCCTCGCGTTTAAAATTTTCTATTTTATTATGTAAATGACTATTTCATGAAAAAGCCATTCAATGGGGTTAAATGAACTTAGAGGGTTGTATTGATGGTTTGA
>CAXKUT010000114.1:0-18176 GCA_964057025.1 Standfussiana lucernea | reverse complement strand
TTCCGACATGTACGGACAGGTCGAAACCTGTCGGAGGCACGCGTACGAGAACTCTGACACAGTAGGCGGAACACGATAGTCGCACTCTACGCTACCCACTACTTGCACCTAGCGAGTAAACAGATAAAAGTAGGGCCGCTTGTTGCGAATTTCGCAGTCGTCTCTCAACCATCGCACAGCAAGCTACCCTGGAAAATAAAAGAAGAAACAAGAAGTCTGAAGTTTTATTTACAAGATTCACAGTGCATTACAAAATATACAGTCCACCCCTACAATGGTTGTAGAAATAAAACTATAGTCTATTACATACATACGTTCTTGTAATGTCCACTTATTTGCTGTAGTTAAAAATAATTTTGTTTATTATGTTAAAGTGCTATTGTGATTTTCCATCAGAAATTTCTCAGTAGCAGCCACGGAGTCTGGAGAGTCTGGATTTGTGCCGGGTTGATGGCAATAGGCTCGCCTCCTATTACATGGGACCTAAACATAACTGGTGAAATATTAGGCAGAGTTGTACATTATAGTACACCCTTATTAGTACTATTAGGTTCCCCTCTGCCTAACCCTTCGGGGATTACAGGCGTGATGTTATGCAATGTATGTTAAATCCACAAAACTGGTAATAATTATATTAATTCAGGGAGTAGGTACATCCTCGACTGTTGCAAGATTCCAACAGAAAATCCTGTCATGACTTCTAACTTGATGGATTAGGTCGCAATTCTCAATTCCTTCGTACAAGATTCCACGAGATATTCCATTTTCCGAACTGCTTTTCTACAGTTAAATACATTTTATGTCATAACTCAACCTGTATCACAATAAGACAGACATAACTATTATCAGTTGACACAAGACAGACATTTTGAAGCCTGAAGTCCGATGCAAAAGGTTATTATGTAAGCAAAATGGATAGCGTATTGAACTTAATTTGCTTAAGCAATCACTTTAAATAATGGGTTAACATAACAAAGCAAATAAATGTGTTAAACTGATGATAACTCAACTCAAATGAGGTTTTTATTTTGGGTTACCTTCTATTCGCATAATGTTGTTTTTCCTAATATACTTTGGTATAATTTGTTTGGCATAATAATACTTTGCCATATTTTTTTGGCATACAGCATATGTATGTTAGCATAATTATCTTGTAGGCTAAATATGTTTTGGCATAATTTTAATTCGCATAATGTTACTAGGCATAATGACTATTAGCATAATAGTATTAAGGCATGAAAATTAATAGGAATAACGGAAACAAGTTTAAGTTATTTTTCGTATTTATTTTAATGAAACAAAAAACTTAGGATTCAAGAGCGAGCGAAGCGAGAATCCTAAGTATTTTTAGTTTTTTCTTGGAGCACCCTGACTCGGACAGGTTAGGTTCTTCTTCGTGTTAGGTTACTTTAAACCCTGCAAACAGAAATAGGAGCCCCGCGCAGCTGGGCTCCGTCGACTACGCCTTATTACAAAATATTGAAAATTTTCATTTCATCATTTTATAACAACAAGTTTGGCAAACAATTCACAAAAAAAAAATATTCACCTGATAAACTTTTATTTCATAACGTAATAATTGACATAAAAAAAAACCTTTTATATTCGTCATCTCGTTAATTATGCATAAGCTGTTATATGCGTAAATCATGTTATGCGTAAATATAATAAGGATTAACAAAAGCATGCCATGTTATATTATGTCTTAAAATTTTATGAAAATTGTTGCAGTGAGAAATTGGAGAGAAAAATCCAGAAATAGGTCACTATGAAAACTAATGCTCGTCCAGGCCCGCCCACGGCATTGAAGCCTCAGATGATGATGATGTATTAGAACTACATCAGAGGCAATAATACTAGTATAAGCTGGCGTGTTCTACTTGAACCAATTTAAAACTTACTTACGCCAATTTAAAACCAAGGTGCTACCACCGGCTGTCTTACTGCACAAAAGGCGTCACAATTACAGATTTTTGTCACAGCTAACAAAGAGTTCCCAAAACCTGAGTTCCACCACATAAGATCTCTCAAATCCTAGAAAGGCTGAATGGCTACTCAATTACCTTAAAACTGGGCTGTACACTGGAAAATCCAGTAATTTGTACTGACAAATGACTGGCTCTTCGGAATGCTAACCAAATTTGTTAAGCTTTGAGTAGTGATACATTTATTGTTTCTTTATTTAATCATCACACCTGTATTCCATCTATGGTAAGGTGGAGGTCACACGCATAGTACAACCACGCCAGTTATGTTTAACTTTTATCTAATAGGGGGCCAGACTACGAACTGCTATTAATAAATTCCTGATGGAGAATTTTTTATTTATTTATTTGGTTCACCAACAATTGTATACACTGGTATAAGCAAATAAAACAGAAGGAACAAATCAGAATAAAGTGTAACAATCACTTACAGGACGTTATCGTAACTTCCAAAAAAAGAAATAGAAACAGAAGACTATAGCATCAAAGTTGCACTAACTTAAATTGAAAAAAATAATTAAATTAAAGCAAATTAAACTAAATAAAACTAGGTAAAACCAAAATAGGTAATTTGTAGCCTTAATTCACCCACCGACTGAGATAATGTAGTCCTAAGAAAGGTCAATGTTCGGGGAGATACTTAAAAAAACTGGCCTTCAATTTGCCCAAACTTTCAAAATGGAGGCCGATCCGATCACCGCAACCGTTTACAACATTGCAAAACCTCGCATAGGGGGAATTAGCACCCAAAACCGTTCTTCTCTGCGGAGGGCAGAGAGAACCAATAACAATTCGGTCTGACCTAGGAATGGAACCCCTAATCTTAAGCTCAGCAGTAGACCAAGTCTTAAAAATCTCGAACCAACTGCAACCAAGACCAACAAAGTCATCAGGTTCAGTCTAACATTTACAAGACTACG
This sequence comes from Standfussiana lucernea, assembly GCA_964057025.1. NCBI lineage: Eukaryota > Metazoa > Arthropoda > Insecta > Lepidoptera > Noctuidae > Standfussiana > Standfussiana lucernea. Next base: position 15,271 of record CAXKUT010000114.1, on the reverse strand, counting down.
TAGTAATGAATAGGGACTTGACGTTTAAGACAAAATAACACAACCAATTTTATGATATGACGTCATTTGTTTGTTCGTCTGTTTGTTTGACGTCACGTCTCCGTCACTCAAGGACTGTTTAACGAACTTCCAGAACGCAAGCGTGGCAGTGAATACATTATTAGTTTTAATACCAAGAGCAAAGCTTCACGCTTTTGTCACTTCTTGTATAATTATTAAGGTATTTTACATACATTTTCGTCTACTACGGAGTTGTGAGAAACAGAGGCAAATTCTTCCTGCATTGAAAAAGGAGAATCTACCAGGGTGTCAACTGCCTTACGGTTGATGATGGGTTTTCTTTCCCAAAAGTTAATCAGATTTTACATGACGTCAGGAACGATGTGGCGTTGGAGACCACTAATCGATGTTAACCTTTTGACCGCCACGGACGCCTATGGATGTCAAATCAAAAAGAGGCTCACGACGCCACAGACGGCATAACACGTCTAATTTGGATGCGGTGAAATTGTGGCTTGGTGTGGAGGGCACGCGCGTGTGTTTATACTCTGGCGTTCAAAAGGTTAAAGAAGACTTAGTTCTGAGATTTTCACTGCAAAAACGATTTACTCACCATTTATTCTTTTAGCATGTGGTCCACACACAGTATGTTACTACAATTCCTCAGTAACATTATGTATGATGTAAGTTAGTAAACTTGATTCAGATAAATTAAGGCATTAAGTCCACCTTTGTACAGTTTTAACTTGTGCATAAAGTTTTAATAAATACATAAATTAGCTGGGTTTCAAACTCATAATCCAAACACATCACTCTTTTTTTCCTTAGCCTATATTGTCCCACTGCTGGGCAAAGGCCTCCCCCACAGCCTTCCACTCTTCTCTCCGTTCGGTTTTCTCCGGCCAATCTCTCGCAAACGCCTCCTAGTCGTCACGCCAGCGTTTTCTAGGCCTCCCTCAGCGACGACGCCCGTCGTCTGGCACCCACTGCATGATAACTTTGGCCCATCGGTCCTGATGCATTCTACAGACATGGCCCGCCCAATCGCACTTCAACCTAGCAGTCATAAGGCCCACATCAGCGATTCCAGTTTTTGAACGTATTTTGATATTGCGAATTCTGTCGCTGAGTTTAATAGCCAGTACGCTACGTTCCATCGCCCTTTGGCAGACCTTGAGTTTGGACTTTTGCGACTCAGTCAAGTTTGAGCACCGTGGGTTAGGATGGGCAGAATGCACATATCGATGAGTGCTTCAGGGATACTGGTGGGTCACCCTTCATCAGCGACTCTTATATATTTTTGGTAGGTTTTAAAAGAAACTCCAATACCGAACCATTATTCACTCACGAACATTTTCAACGAGAGCAACAGATATATTTTATCTCTCAAAACGGTTTCCGGGTAATTTGCAGCAGCTGTTAAAATATTACAGGACCGGAAGAATGGAAACGTGATTATGAATATATTAGTTTAGTTTTTCCTAGTTCCCGCACTTCGTTCAACTTCATTATGTAAAAGTTTACAAAGCCTTTTATTAAAATTCTAATGTACCAGTTAAGTTTTAACGGACCACTAACTTTGAATTAATTAACTACACTTTAATATTACAGTTAATTTTTCAAAGTGGTTTTGTTCAGAATTTCGCTTTTCATCATAAAATTATTTCGTCTTTCAATTTTTTGTGGATGTTAATTTATTTTCAGTTCATTGCTTAATTATGGGGAGAAACTCTTTACCTTGAAAGAATTTTCCTTTTTAAAATTGATTCGAGTACTCGGAACTGTATTCATGAAACATTTTGTTCTTGATACACCGCGACTCCGTTCTTTATCTTGACCCCCCTTACTTTCAAATTGATTTGAGGTCATGATTCGATTTTCCCATTCACCATGATGGGTATTTTATGTCTCCGTAGGTAATTAATTATTTTCTACATTCAGTAGTAATAGTTAGCAATAACCTCATTTATCTACTTTTTAGTTTCTTCGCTCCGAGTTTCAGCACCAAAATACCCATATTCTTACAAATATTCTTAAAAACCAAAAAAAAACGCATCCACTTAAATGTACAAAAGACCCATTACAAAGATGCTCATCTAAAAGAATACATTAAATTAAATTGACTTCCCAGCAACAAAGAATACAAATAAAACATAAGAAAGTGCTCATTAAGAGTTCTAGTATATAAACAAAAGATAAATTACTGCACGGGCGACAAAATATTAAAAAAAGAAACAAATTGCTTGGTTTTAAAAAAAAATTGTCAAAATAATATGGAAAAGTCTCAGCAAAAAAAAATCTGTAGTTAGACATTTAGGGCCATTTCTAGTAAATGAAAACGTTCAAAATGTAGTCGCAAAATCATCTGCAGCCACAATCAATATCAAGATCTTATCGAAAATGTAGGTAAATTATATTTCATACGAACATGTTTAAAATAACGAGAATTCCCTCTCAGGGTTCCATAAATGGTTTTCAAAGTTGGTCTTTGATTATTCATTTTTAATAAAAGCCTTATTTTAACTAGAGAACACCGCTCTTCGTATGGCCCCAACATGGAAACATGGCGCAAGCTACAGTGTCAGTTACATTGGAAAAAATATTGTCGAGAAAAGAAGTGTGATAAGAAACGAGAGGCAAATATTTTAAACCAACGTTTCTTAACCTTTACAGGGTTGCTACCATTTTGATAACGATAACGTTTTGTAGCAAATATTTTTTTATCTATATTTTTTTTTTCATCGTGTACCTATGTTAATTTAATACAGTTTTAATTATGCTATAAGATAAACGTCCGACGGAGGGTTAGCCTGGTGATCTGTAATACAGGTTTTACCTAAAACAGACACCAGTCTCTATGTAGTGATAATGTGACTCTGTGCTGTTAATGATGATGAGAGAAATAAACTAATTTATTATTATTTTGGAACCATTTAATTTTGATTTTTATACTTTCAGTGGGTGTGTCACAATTTGCTGCATGCCAGCCAAACGGATGTTTTATAACCGACTTCACAAAAGGATTAGGTTCTCAATTCGGTTATGTTTATTTTTTTTTGTTACCTCTTATCTTCGCCATTTATGAACCGATTTGAAAAATTCTTCTTTTATCTGAAAGGATATACTTTCCAATTGATTCCATAGCAATTTCATTACAATCGGTGTAGTTTGGTTTTTAAATCAAAATAGCTGGAAAAATATGTCATCCAAGTAAAAGAAATTTCGAAATTGATACTTGACAAAGATTTGTGTATGATACGATAAGTAAAAGGGTAAAATAAAAACTTTTTCTGCAAAAAAATAACTAATTTCCAAAAAAAAAATACGAAAAAAAGTGGAAAATTACTTTACTTTTGGAAGTCGGTGGCAAAAAAGTCAATGAAACCGACTTCCGAAAGTAAAGTTATTTTCCACTTTTTTTTGTGTTTTTTTCTGAAGTCGGTTATTTTTTTATGAATTCATTGAACATCAAGAACATGAGACTAGGAAAAATTTTATTGAAAAACTTTTCAATGGGTAACATTAGCTAAACCAAAAAACACATGATTAATGAGAAAAATAAACTCTTTTAAATTCTCTTAAAATTGGATTTTTGTAAGTAAAAACGACTGCGTTTATTTCATACCTATGCATTTTATATATATAATAATAAATCGTAATAATCGTAGTGTAAATACATATTCACGTTTTTATTATTATCCTGTTTTGTTCACCAAACTCTAATGTCCTTAAAAAAACAACACTTCAGCAATACATTAGAAAACAATAAGTCTGGCACAGACACAGCGTCCCTACGGACAAGTATTACGGAGAAACGTAGACATATTGACGTCTTCTAATAGTTTTAATCCCCAATACAAGACAGGAGGAGAAAATACTAGAATTGTTGGACAAATATGTTTGGAAAATATTTTATATTTATAGTTCTCGTGAGGAAGCTTTAACTATTGGAGAAAATGTAGCTCTTACCTAACATGTTTCTTATATCCATTAAACTAAAGTTGATATTCTATAACCGTGCCAGTACCTCAACCATTTCTGTTGATATTCTATAACCGTGCCAGTACCTCAACCATTTCTATATGATTCATTTGCTGAGCAATTGAGATATTTAGTGTTAGGTACTTGTAGTTTAAAATGGTTTATTTCAATTTCTTTATTATGTTGAATTTTGTGATCCTTTGTTGACTGAAATAAATTATTCTATTTCATAACCAAAGTCACGGTTTGTAAAGGAACTTCTTTTAAGTGCTCATTTCCTATCCTGATTTGGAACACGATTACCAAAAAGGAAACAATAGCTAAAATCAAGTTGGTCTCTTGAAAGTCCCATTTATATTGTACGCAACAAGAGCAATGTTTTTAATGGAGTAACCATGGCGTTTCCTGTCCGTTTTTCTGTATAGATTCGATTGGAGCGGCCTCTAGCATCAACTCTCTGACCACCTCATCGACTCCTTGGCAAAATCACTCTTAGTTGCTCCTATAGACGTCCTGACAAAAATATACCAGCTTTATTTTCATTTATTTATTTTGCAGCCTTCATTCTTCCCCAACCCCTTTTCCGCATATTATACCAAAACCCTACTTCCCCAGAAAAAAAAAACAAAACACACTCAGAAACTTCGTATTTATTAAAACATGATTACCTTTTCCTGTCCCTCTCTTAGTGGAGATTTCATTTAGTGGGGTATCCCTTAAATCGTTTAAGTTAAACCAGGGATTTTTCCCCGAGGTAAGGCATTAAAGGTGCATTTGCTATACTAATTGAAAAGAGGGGAAAATATTTTATTGATTGGCTACACTTTTTGTTTGGAAATACTCTGGGATTATTGTTCTTCTTAATTTTGTTTTGAAGTGTTTGTGTTGGATAAGTTAATTGGATATCGATGTAAGCTTGGAGTGATGTTGAGGATTTACTTGGTTTTGTAAAGATTACTTCAGTGGATAATATTTTTGATTTGTTGTTATTAGTTAAATCTAACGCTTTCGTATCATTACAGCACAGAAAGATTGTTTTTTTTTTTCAATCAGTTATATATAGGCTAGAATTATTATTATACCTATTTTTACTGCCTTCCTATTAAAAAAAAACAAACTATTATTTATTACTATGCAAAAAAAACAGGACTTATCTACATAAGATATTTCTGAAAATTAATTCGAATGACTCGTATTTGACACTCATAATGCGTACCCAAAAGAACCATAAACATGACCCAAAAACTTAAGGCACAATCTAACAACACAGCCGTCCCCAATTCAGCTTGTCTGAAAAACAAATCGCCATCATCAAGAACTTACAAAGAGGGGTACAGCAGAGGTGTGACAAAAACAACAGACTTTACATAATTAATCCAAGGATCTCCGTCACACGGTGTGAGGGGATTACGCCGAGGCAAATTGGATGTGGTGTGGTCACTCTAGTATATGTCACACAGGTTTTCCTACCTGTGTTTTTTTTTTGTTCGTCTGATAGAAAAATGCTGGATTAGGTTGATAGAAGAAAGTCTAGACCGTTAGGGGTTTTATTTTTAATTGATTGGGTTTTGTTCTGTAAGCTTGTAAATTTTAATCTTAGCTTATCTTTGCGGATGGCACAGAGTTAAATGTACTTATAGACACAATACGAGGTCCTTTTAAATAAGGCAGGAAAACTTCATTTCCATGTGATGGACATCAACATGGGTAACAAAAAATAACACTTAGTTTAAGTCTTGAATATTATTTGTTGTTTATGGAAACTTAAATAGGATAACCTAGATAGTGACGGTACTTCCATACAAGCCTAAAAACTTGGCTTGCCTTTATAGCCTGCGACTCTCCATGCTGATTTCTGAACAGTCTGCTCGCCTTATGGGCTTGCCATGGTGTTGGCCGTTAGGCACGTCGCTGAACCTAGAAATGAATCGTCTGAAATTTTCATCATTGCATAAGCATTGCTTTTTTTTCTCTGTATCAGAAGAAGCCTGTGTGTCGTCATACACTGTGATTTATGATTGATTGATTTTGATCTAAAGATTTTTTTATTGCTACAATAAAAGGAGCAAGATTTTCTGCGATCCCAAATAATATGGGACAAGTTGATGATATTGTTCCTACTTTAAATAGATTCATCAGTCATCAGTTCTTGGATCAAATCTCACAAACTGAATACAATGTTTCCGTTCCAGATTCTTTATCGGCTCCAAATTCGTCTGTGCAAATCGATTCAGTGATTTCAGCTTTATACCTTTTCTATTGGCCCTCTATTTTTTCTTTTCATATTTTTAGGTTAGCTTCATTTTAGAATAATAGAAATATTTTGTGAATATATTTGTAGGATATAGGATATACATTGCTGAGCATTTTCATGTTTTATTATAAAGTTACCTGTTACATCTTTTATTTACTTACTCTTAATGTGGCAGCTGTGACATGACTTTAACAATATTATTCAAATATATTAAAATATATTATTATCAAATATATATTTTGCTAAATTTAGTACCCGATTCTAGAAGCGTTGCTTCGATGTCCTTTGCGCCGAATACAAAGTACTATAAGTCATAAAAATATTGTGTTAGACAGTTCATTATGGACCTTAAAGAAAACTGGTGATATGTGAGTGAGCAATAGGTTAACACCAGCCTTTGGAGGTTACCTAATATCAGTATTTTCTTAAACCAAGGTGACATAATCAACCCCCGCTAATCCACTTCACCAACACAAAAAACTCAACATTCTCTACAATGAAACGTCTTCAATTCCTCAATATAAATAAATAATAACTAACGCAGGATTCTGACGACCCGTCATAAGCCGATTACCACACCATTCGGCCTTCCAATTTGCTAGGGTTTGCCAGGCAAATCTCCCCACACCTCGAGCTCAATGAGACTGCCATAGAGGCGAAAATTACAAGGGATTGACACCAGGTTTTGTGAACGGCTTTGGCGCCTTTTTTGGATATGTTCGGGTGAGGATATGTGTTCTTTTTTCTATGTAGGTAGATGGAAATTTAATTATGGTTAAGGTTTTGTAAGGCGTCTGTGAAACGTAGGGATGATTAAAGTCTTCTCGTTGTTATACTTTCAAAGTTGAATAGGAAATCTTCACATTATGTTTTTTTTTAACACGCTTTTAGAGGTTCACTTATATAACTAAGTTCCTAAATAAGTAAAAAAAATCTTACAAGTTAAATTTGACCTACTTCCTGTTTTCCGATTGAACTGAAACTTAGCATACCTGCACAATGCATTGTTAGCTAAGCGACGTTATTCTAAATTTAATATGGCGGACTCCCAAAGATGGCGGACTAAGTTATTTTTTATGCATTTCCATGATATGGGTATCAAATGAAAGGGTTTGAAGAAATAAAATGACGTCACTATAAAGCGTGTTTATTAGTTTTTTTTAAACTATAATATTTTTGTTTGTCCATCTAGTGCCCTAATGCTGGGCAGAACCGTCTCCTTTCTCGTTCCAAACCTCCATCTTGTGCAGGATAAGATATTATGTAATAATATTTATTTTACTCGTAGATATTCTTATCAGTTTACCATTCAAAACAAGTATTGATATTATATTTTACAGTTCGATTAGTGGTTAGTTGTGGGAGCTCGTGGCTAAATAATAACAGTCGCTCGGGTCGATCGTCAGGTTAAGCCGCGCTTGCCTGGGTTGGTTCGTGGATGGGTGACCACCCACTACATACCGAGTTTCCTCCGTGCCTCGGAAAGCACGTTAAGTCGTTGGTCCCGGCTGTCAATTGTAGATCTTTGACAGACGTTACAGTTAGTCAGTGGCCCGAACGTGACAACTAGTCTCACCAAGGTTTATCATATTACCCAGTACTAACTGGGTTGTGGAGGTCAGATAGGCAGTCGTTCCATGTAAAATACTGGTATTCAGCTGCATCCGGTTAGACCGGAAGCCGACCCCAACATAGTTGGGAAAAGGCTAGGTGGTGATGATGAGTTTGATTAGTGGTGAATAGTACTGGTTGGTGTCTGTACTGTGATTTCTTACATTTGTAATGGCGGCGGCTTTGGCGGGACAGAGACATGATGCGACGGGATGATAATAACAGTGTTGTATTCGGCACACAGCATACAAGATCTACAAACTATCTTAGAGCTACCCAACGCGGCAAGGTGCTCGCGTAGAACACAGTAGGTATCCCGCCACGCAGTTGAGCGTGCGCACTCTCTAGCAACGAGGTAGGCCGACGCCATTACAAATGGCCCACATAGTTCAAGTGACGAGAAGGCACTGAATAAAGAAATACATAGTATAAGGGACATCGACACGGAAACTGTTACCATAAATTCTAGACCCGGAATTATTCGAAGATTTTTAGACAAAAAAAAATGCTTTTCTATACTACGTTTGTACGAAACCACCGATTTTATATTTATTGTTCTAAGTGCATGTTTCTTAACCATAAAAAAATCGTAGTCTCAGGTATCTGTTACTACAAGTAACACGAAAACCTTATTTTATCGGCTTTCTTTGATATCACAGTCAGGTCAATTGATTCTTCCAATATTATTTTTGCACCTTTTTTTTCGAACCGTTGAATGTCTGGCTTCTGTATTTTTGCAAGGGCTGTACATAGATTTCCTCAGAAAGTTATAAAAGTAATTGTAATCTAAGCCGACAAGATCTGTATAACAACTTTTTTATTTTTTATTTCTCCGAGTTATAAAACCAATTTTTATCGATAACCTTTATTTTTATTTAAAACGAATAATTTGAAAAAGTACGTATTTTTTTTTTCAAAAACGCTGTCCAGAAAATTCTAATTCAGTTCCATGTGATCCAGAAATTCAACCTAACCTACGTCCATACCATGTTGAAGAAACCAGTTCTCGTCCTGTCACCGAAGTTAAGTAACATTGGGCGCTGTTAATAATTGAATGGGTGACCGCCTGGAATACAGCGTGTTGTTTAGATTTTTGTTTCAAGCTTTATGATTGAAAAAAAAAATAGTTATCGTCTATTTTACTTTCTATTTTAGGTACTATTAACATCAACTACTATTAATATGTATATTACAAAACGAATGTTTTACAAGAGCCACATTTTCTGTTAGCTTTCAAAATTTCGGACAAACTAAAAAAATAAACAAGCTCACAAAACGCTTTACAAAATCGTGTAATAGGAAAGTAAAAATGGATAAAAAACTAACATAAATCCTATTTTACTGACATAATTATATCAGACAGTTGATACATATAAATGTCGATGGTTTCAAGAATAGCAGTATCATATACTCAAGAGTACTTAACAGATAGCCTGATTAATATTAATTAGTCTATCGTCAAGATAATTGATAGAGATGTGTTCTGAGTCATCCCGGCCGTTACAGAGTGCATATTAGACACACTCCTCACAAGACTCCGTGGCGCAACGGTAGCGCGTCTGACTAAAGATCAGAAAGTTGCGTGTTCAAATCACGTCGGGGTCAAAAGGATATTTTTGCAATCCGAAATGAGGGTGTATTTTCTGTGTGGGATTACGTTTACCTCTGCCTGTCTCTATAAGGCAGTGTTGTACCTAATAGTACACCCACATTTCGCCAGTTATGTTTAAGTCCCATGTAATAGGCGAGCCTATTGCCAATAACTGGGCACAGATCAGGCTCCGTGGCTGTTACTGAGAAATTCCTGATGTTAATACCCAATTAGAGTTTGTCCGACCTGGGAATCGAGCCCAGGACCTCATGTTTAGCAGTCGCGCTTGTAACCACTTACAACACACAACAAGGTAGTAAAAATAAATTGTTTGTTTGAAGTCCTTAAAAATTTTCAGCATTTATTCAAAGTAAATAATATAAGGACAAAAAGTGCAGTTTGACCCCGACGTGATTTGAACACGCAACCTTCTGATCTGGAGTCAGACGCGCTACCGTTGCGCCACGGAGTCTTGTGGGAGACTTGCTAATTTATAGAGATGGATGAATCGATTAAAGTACGTACTTAGAGTTTCGTTATCTGATAACAATTAATTTTCAATAGCGATTCAATGGAGTATTGCATTATTGTGTACTAAGATGATAAATAATGGCACTTAAAAAGTATTTGTAGTAAATATTGAAGTTTAATTTTTTAGAAGATGGAATCCATAGTGATTGTAATTTTTTTGTTCAATGTTCTCAACGATGGCCAGTATTAAATATAATAACTACGTAATTTAATTAATTCTGAATCGTTTTCCGAGATTGCATAGGCTGTTGTTTGCAGGCATCAAGTACTGTGACCGTGGTACCCTGTCATCAAAAAGGTACTTACCTTTTTTTATTTAAAAATAGTTCAACTTTACGGTTCCGTGGTGAGTTAGGCCTACAGATGTCCTTCTATTTGTCGAACACAAACAAATAAAAGCCATCTACTACCTATTAAGGGAAGGTACTAAAACAACAGTGGAACAAATACGGTCATTAAGTGCCATTACGTTTGTCTCCATTAGCTTATTTAAGCTATGCTTTAATAGACACGCGATGGAGCAAACCATGGGTTTCTGTTACCTTGATATCTATCTAAAAAAGTTTATTTTGTTTATCCGTGATAATGGCGCTTGCAACAGTGCCGAAATTTCGGAAACTCAAAGCGAATAATAAACATGGTAAATACATACATTACATCACGCCTGTAATCGACTAAGGGTTAAGCAGAGGTGTACCCATTAGTACACCCACATTTTGCCAGTTACGTTTAAGCCCCATGTAATAGGGGACGAGCCTATTGCCATCAACCGGGCACAAATCTAGACTCCGTGGCTGTTACTGAGAAATTCCTGATTGAAAAACTCAATAACAATTTTCCCGACCTGAGAATCAAACCCAGCACCTCATGCTCAGCAGTCGCCCTTGCGACCTCTGCGACCAACGAGTAAGACAAACATGGTAAATATCCCGTTTTAAGTATCAATGATAAAGGTTTGTTTAAAAAAAAAAACCGGTCAAGTGCGAGTTGGACTCGCGCACCGAGGGTTCCGTACAAACCTGTGGGTATATAACTTTTTTTTATATGACAAAACTAAAAATTTACGGTTTTCGTAATTTTTCCTATATCTGTACTATAAGACGTGACTTCGTACAAAATTTCAAGATTCTAAGTTCACGGGAAGTACCCTGTAGGTTTTGATTCCCGTGCGAGTTTCGGAAATTTGCGGCCTAAGTGGCTGTATCTTTTGATTGCGTTGACTTAGAAGGTTGATTTTTCTACAGCTTCCAGGGACAGTAGAACTAAGTATCATATAGAAATTTCAGTTTGATACCTCCACGCGTTCCTGAGAAAAACGGTCTTGACAGACGGACGGACGGACGGACCGACGGACGGACGGACGGACGGACGGACGGACGGACAACAAAGTGATCTTATAAGGGTTCCGTTTTTTCCTTTTGAGGTACGGAACCCTAATTAACCAGCATAACTTGCTAGGAAGATCACTGTAGGAAAAGGCACCTACATCACGATTTACCTAGATGTAACTAATTACGATAAGATAAGATAGATAATGGTATACTGTGTATAGTCAGTCTGTGTCTTGCATTACTTAAACCTTCTTATACATAGTGGCGCCGACAATACGACAACAAATTAAACTGCGTATACCTCATGACGTTCACAGTCTGCATACAAAAATTCATTCGAATATATCCAGTAGTTTAGACACAGGACATTATTTTTCATGTTCAGAATTTTCTACATGATGTAGATTAGTAGGCTAGTTACACCGACTACTGATTAACGATCCCCGAATCGGTACAAACACTAAACAAAATAATGTTGTCATCTCGCTATTTCATAGACCTTTGCCAAATACGTTCCTTAAATGTTATTTCCAGACGCGAATTAGTGCAAATTATACGTAAGGTTAGTAAACGAATATTTATAAATGGTGTTGTATTTCTTCAATAGTTTTATGCCATTTAGTTTGTTTGATTTTTTTTTAAATTTCGATGTTAGGATTTATTTGATAGTTTAAAAATATTGCTATGAACTAGTATTACCAGTGTTTTCATTTATTGTCGTATTGTCGGCGCCACGTTGTATAGAAGAAGACGGAGGCGGGAAAAGTATAGACGGGTCCGATTGGATCGGATCTTTTGCAAGACGAAAAAAGCACAAAACAATAGAAGATCATCGGGATCAGTTGCTCCATCCACATGTTATGTCATGAATTTGAAAGTAATAATTAAATCTATCAGTAGTTAAAAAATATATACAAGCTTTTCTGTATGTGTATTTGTGTACCAAGGTTTATGATTAGATTGACCCTGGCTGAATGAATGGCCTAAAATGGCCGTTTTAGCAGAATCACAATAGGGTAATAATGTGAATCAAATTACCAAAAATTTTTAAAATGGTCATAGACGCAGCTAATATTATGAATTGTCAGGCCATTTTAGGCACCCTTGTCTGCGTAGTTATCCCTTCATAGCCAGACTCATAGATGAGCTCATCTTTATGAAAATTTCATCGTTTTAACATGTATATCTAGCAAAGCACATCTCTAGAGGAAAGACAGCCTACCTACATTAAATTCACATTATAACTTACCTAATTCTGTCAATTTACCCAACTTACTCCACTTCGTGATGTGTGTTATGAAACTAAACTATCTACTACATTACGTGATCGTATGTACTACGAATATGTGTCAGTGTATGTGTCAGTGCCAGAGGTTGCCGCAGTTATGTTAATCACATAATATTCGAAACTAAATTAACTGAAGCAAATGCGTGGTAGCTAATTAGACATCTCGCAACGTGTATAACTGACTTTAATTACATGATAACTATTATTTTGCTACACCGAATATCAACTCTACTGCGTCAAAAATAAGGTTTGTTTTAGAGTTTTTGTTAGTAGCAAGTTGGTTTCACGTTATTTAAATTGGCGCACTTGTTTCGTGTTACTGTTTGTGATGTTATTGAATAATATTTTAACTCGTGTGTTTTATGTTGGATTCGCTCGTGAGGCACTGATGAACACATGCTGAAATAATTAGGTAGTTAATTTTTGCTTCAAATCCAAAATAGAGAAGCGGGTAAACAGATTTGGTGGCACAAGGAATATATTAGATGATTACACAGTCATACAATTTTGTAATTTTTTTAGCACATTTTCAAAATATTACTTTTATTTATTTTCGAATCTCATAGTTGAATAAAAATAAACCTGGATCCCGTTAGCTAGATAGATGTATTTACATGACTGTGTAAGCCTGAATTATCCTGAATCGTACCTACAAAAACTCTCAAAATTTACAAATCTACGAAGTTTTATAACTATATCATAAGTTTTCAAAAACGTAGGGTCTAGAAATCTAGATATAGTGACACGTCGAATTAAAAATGCGTTGGATTAACATGTATAAACCCCAGAAGAGTCTATGTCAGTCCTGTTCAACGTGGTTGCTGGCAAACAAATCGGTTCTAACGCGTGTCTCTTTTCTTAATGTAACCTTCAAGTCCATCTTAACCACCTAAATCCGTACCTCCCCTACCTCAGTTCAATCTCCGAATATTTCATCAGACGAGCCCTCGAAGCCGAGAGATTTAGACACTACTTCAGCCAAATTAAGAGGAGGATCATGCATCGATACATATCCGAGAAGCATCGAGTATCGATCCGAATCAAATATTACCGATAACAGCACTACAGTTGAGTGGTGAGCGAATCACTAGTGTAGTCGGGTGGTTAAGTGCAAGGATATGTGTTTGTACCTGTGTGGTTAGTATGTTAGGGAAGATTTTGGGGTAAGTTGGCAAGGTCTTATCTTGTGCATACGTTACTGTGGCTAAGTTTACTTATGGAGAAAGAGCCAGAGTAGCCCGCTAAATTCAAATTTTCTTAGGTTTTTTTGCAAATTACAGATCAGTTTCAGGCTGTATGTCAAACAAATATGATTCGGCCGACCTGGGTAAGAGATTAAAGATATAATAGCAACGGAATTCACTGGATAAGCTAGTCTTCTATGAAGATTTTAGATCCCATGAATCTTGCTGCACTTCTCAAGCCGCTATAAATTAGACTGAAAAATATAAATGAAAAATTTATTACGGAGGAAAAGTCGCGAACGATCGTAGTAGTGGCAATAAAAATTGAAATATAGTAATCGTAAATCTATCGTGAGCTATTTTACTATGTGATATGTTTGAGCAATTTGCAATTTTGGATATTCATTACGCTGGCAAAATGTTTTTTCGTTGAATATTAATATATTTGGGAAACTGTTTCAGTTTGAGTATGCTCAGGCAATAGACATTTTATTGATATATCGTGTTATAGTAACATGTGCAAGATAAAGTATTAATTTAAGCTTTTTCACTCAATTTACTGCTTAACATGAAAATTTTGCCCTATGAAAACGCGGTTGTATGAACTCACAATTATTCATTGAAAACGCTAAACTAAAATCATACTGTAGGTTACCTAAAACTGAACGTGATTAGCACATCTAAACCGCGTTCGGCGGTCAGTGTCATAATTATATTCCTCTTGATAGCCGTTCTAAGCGCGTTCAGTTTAATCGCTGCAAAACTTGCAAATTATAAGTCCTTGCTGGTTTCATAAAAATCGACTCACAAGTTTTCTGGATCCATACCAATTACAGTCCAACGTACTTACATAAAACATAATACCAACACTATTCTCAGTGTGTTCGCAGATTGGTGGGATTCTCCGATGATGCAGAGGTGGATGCAGCTCCATGCTGAAGTGTAGCTGTATGTCTGTACCTACTTACACCCGTTTTTAAGCAAATTGTTATTAACCCTTTGGACCTTGCCTAAAATAAAAGTTTTATTTATTTATACGTTTTTCCCACCGGGTAAAGCAGATACTGCAGAACGCCACCTGCTACGATTCCTACAAACACCTCATGCTTCGTCCACATTCATACACGTGGACATACGCACACGTCGGTTGCATTCTGCCTTGTTACCTTCCAACATACATACATCAGTTCTCCACTAAATACCTATTAGATTAATTGTCCAGTAGACCATGAAACTGCCGCTGACTATAAATTAAGGGGCCGACAGGATTTAGTGTTGCCCCTTCAAATTAGAGGCCTAATGATACATTAGATTGAAATTAGTGATGTTACATTACATGGTCGATAGGACAGTGTGGTCAGTTTGGTGGCATATGAGTGCTTAAGTTGGAAATAATAATAATAATAATTTATTTATTTTCTCGCCACAATACACATTGAGTACATATTTTTAGGGAACAGTTGGATACAGTAAGTATATTGCGGGTGCGGTGCCTAAACT
>CAXKUT010000112.1:0-13962 GCA_964057025.1 Standfussiana lucernea | reverse complement strand
AAACAGATGCAACTGAATACCAGGATTTTACATGGAGCAACTGTCCATCTGACCTGAATAACCCAATCAGTGCTGGGTAATACAATGCCCCGATGTTAATATGACTGGTTGTCAGACTTTCAGGCCACTTACTACCTGTAACAACTGTCAAAGGTCTACAAATGACAGCTGGGACCATTGACTTAACATGCTTACTGAGGCAGGGGAAAACTTACTATGCAGAGATGCATCTAGTAGTACGCCCACATTTCGCCAGTTATGTTTATGTCCCATGTAATAGGGACCCTATTGCTATCATTCAAGCACAAATCCAGGCTCCATGGCTGATACTAGAAAATCCTGATGGAAAAACCCAACACTCTGCCCGACAGGGGAATTGAACCCAGGACTTCATGCTCAGCACTCGCTTGCAACCACTAGATCAAAGAGGTAGTCAGCCCGTTCAAAAAGGTACAATAATGTTGGACTGTTTTCTCATCGACTAACTGGACGACACAACTAGTTGTGCCATCGGGCACACTATTGCAAGATCCTTCCTCACAGCACAAATAGTTGTGTAATTTTTTATTTTTATAGAAATGATGTTTTATTGAGTCTCTTCAGTCCCTTTCTTTAATCACACTAAAGTGTGATTACAGTTAGAGAGGTACACATTGACTATTGAAAAATAACAAGAGTACAAAAAAAGTAATTGAGGTGTGCAGTAGAACCTGGAAGGATATAGTAAAGACCTCCCGTCTTTGCCTAAAAAAATAAATATTAGTCAAAAGTTTAAAAAAACTTGTGCACCACAAAGAACCTATTTCTTGGCTTGCATGAATTCAAGATAAAATTCAATAACTGGTTGTGACGTTGTAACGTGTTTTTTAAACTGTTACATGCTTTTCATATTTTAGTCGATTTCGGAACGATTTTTATACTGTCTTTTATTGGCTATGGTTCGGCAACTGTCATTTTTTGACGTTTCACTTTACGACCTGATTTCGTCATCGAGGCATTTATCTCGCCAATTTAATTTTACAAATCCGGTATAATCACGGATATTTTTGGGCCAAACGATGCCATAATCGCTGCCTTAAACACCCAGGACGAGGTGTTCTGAAGGAGGGATCCTTAATTTCTTCGGATTTCAATATTGGACGATGCTCTAGTGTGATTTTCACCTAATTTGGATTTATCGGTGCACACGGGAAAAGTCATTTATTAACGGAAAAACGCCCTGCTGTGGCGTTTTTCTTCTACTTTTTCTTTTTCTTTCGTCTGATTATAATTTTCCATTTCATGGATTCTGGATTCTCTCATCTTCGACGCCGAAATCTTGAGGTCTAATTTAACATTTTTTTTAGCCAGACATCTGGCCCAAACTTAATTTACTTTCTTCATATAAAGATGCAACAATAATGATAATCTCAAATTAGTAATTTAATATTTAAAGTAAAAGGAAGCTACTGACATAATAAAGAAGGTATTAACAAAGGTATTTCCATTGTTCCTATAATCCTAGTTTAGTCACCCCCGGAAGATTAGAAGTTCGACTCTACTAATTGTCCTATCTGGCAAGTATTTTTTAAATGTAGTGTGCGTTCCCAAGGCGCCCGAAATTCTTTTATTGTTACACATACATCTTTTTTTTATTTTTAATAGGAGAACACACACACACACACATTTTTTTTTGCTCTTGTATGATTTCTTACATTGGATCTTACACTTGATCCCACACACCCCCCGGGTATGTTACAACGTCCAGGTGGTCAATGAGGAAGCAGTCTAAATTTGAATTGCAAACTGCAGCAGCACAGCTGAAAATGGCACCAGGTGGCAATGTTGCTATCTATGGTTGGTTGAAAGAACCTTGGGAACTGTACCTTCATAATTTTTTTGATTAACACAATCATAACATCACAGTAGTTTCGTCACTAATACTTCTGAACAAATGCATTAGAGAAACTAACCTGTAGCGTGCCCTGTCACCATCACCCTCGGCGGCACTGTTGTCCACCCCTGATCTGCAAACATTATATTGACATTCTGTGGCCTTAAAAACTTTGTATACAGGAATGCCCTGTGTGCAGTAAAGTCATGTATGTTATGGGGAATTCTCAAAGAAAAAATTCAGTAGATTCTACTATAACAGGACATTCGATTGCTGTGGTTCGGAATGCAATACGAATCTCAGCGAAACAGCGGTGATCGTTCGAGGTAGCAGGTTCTACTCACAGAGCTCTGTCGCGCTCGGAATCGGCCTGGCCCTCCATGGCACCTACGGCAGTGTCCTGTCGCCCACCGGCCCGCTCGATGCCACTGGTGCGCGCTCACCAGCCTCCGCCTCCTATGTACCTCATCGATAGGATAAACAAACGCCTGGATTGCAGTAACGTTTAATCACAAGTATTTAACACTATCACTTACTCGTACCAAACCGTGTATTGAAATTATAGAACAAAATATTCAATGCTTGTCTAATACTTCTCAAATAAATAGATAATAATATTCAATTTATTGACAAATAATATCCTAACATTTACATTATGTCAAAATTCATGGTTCGCTCGCTGTCAGACTCAGACGTCAATAAATATTACTATACTCTATGGACGTCAGTTTCCCAATCTATATTACTATACTCTATGACGTCAGTTCAGTTTGCTATCTTCAAAGAGTATAATAATAATAATAAGGGAGGCTATCTTTGTGGCTACAGTGCAGTGCTATTAAGAGCTGGATATACGCCAATGACCTTGGTCATGTGGGCGTTTCGACGATAAAGCCCCCCGCGTGCGCCTCGATTACGTAAAAAAATCCATATAAATAATTAAGAAAGTTATTGGCAAAAATAAGCCAAAGGTCCCCTCGGCATTACTTAATATAATATATTGATGGCAATAAAAAGATCCTATGATTGATAGTTTAGGAGAAAAATGGTAGTTAGTTACAAAAACAGAGGCTATTTTGCGTATTTATTTATGATGTTTTAAATTATATTTTTAATTTTTTTAAAGCCAAGAGGACATGCTTTACATTGTGTAGATTAATATATATTTTTTGGAAAAAACATCCGGTGATGGTTACGGAACAAAAAGGTTCTAATGTATCCTAAATGAAGCTCAATTCACGTATATCCACGCCTTAAGGTTATAACGTCATTTTAAACAATGGGGAAGGGAATTGTGTAACAAATGGCGCTAGATACCATAGTTGCCTTTCAATAACATAAAACACTACATTAACAAATTTAGCTTTATAAAAAAAATGCTTAATTATTTATATTGATTACATTAAGCTGCAAAAAAAACTTTTATTCAAGTATCAATTTTACGTTATAACGAGAAGTTATTGGTCTTATTAGCACACAATCCACATCTACGAAAAAGAAAAATGCGTAATTAGTACCAAAAAAGTGCAAAAAATTATATTATATTATGTCATAAAATAAAGTACCAAAGTAAAATTTAAAAAAAAAATATGGGACTATAGCGCGCGCTTTTTCTATAAAATGAAAAAAGAATGACTTAGATCGGACCGACGACGAGATGGCTGGCGTGACATTAAAACAAAACTGCTTTAAGAAGTCATGGTAGGCACCCAGTAACCACGAAAAATCGGTGAACATACAAAAAAAAATGCTAGTGGAAAACATAACCACCTCTTTTAGAAGTCGGTTAAAAACAAGATGCTGGCGTTAGTTCCGCCTAATGCCACGCGACAAAATAGCCATGCAACACTAGCCACAAAGGAGCATTTTACCAACAATACCTAGTCACTTCCGAATTGTTAGTAGTACGTAGTATTTTTCATAGATGGCACTTTTGTAAACAATATTTTCTACTAAAGGGTCTCTATTTTTACCCGACTGCGCCAGAAGGAGGGTTATGTTTTTCGAGAGTATGTATGTATGTAGGTATTTATAATTGTTTGGCAAGCTCTGCGGCCTGAATGGCTCGATGGATTTTAGCTTGAGAGGTGTCGTTAGAATCGTATTTACTGTGAGGGTGACACTGGGTACATCAAAATAAAAAAAAAACAAAATGGCGGATTTTTGGCGCCAATAAATATTTGGCACGCTCTGCAGCCTGAACGGCTCGATGGATTTTAGATTCAAAGGTGTCGTTAGATTCCTATTAATTGTGAAAGTGCCCCCGGGTATAAATTTTGAATCAAAACATAACATAACCTGGGAGTACCTCCACGCGGTGAAGGCGGTAGTTGCTGGAAATAAAAAAAAAGTAATTAAAAAACCCGACTGCGGTAATAAATCTTATGTTAAAAAACACCAAAAAGCTAAGAACAAGCACATTAAAAAAGTTGGAAGCAGGCTGGACCCATTTGACTTTGAAAATATAAGAATGGAATGGCACCCAAAGATGGCACCCGCCTGCTTCCAACTTTTTAAAATGGGCTTGTTCTTAGCTTTTTAGTGGTTATTTAACATGAGTTTTTACCGCAGTCGGGTTTTTTAGTTATTGTAGTATTATCATAATCATTTTGTTGAACAAATATGTCGTGATGGCGCAGGTTATGGCCTCGCCTCTCATGCATGACTTTGTGGGTTCAAATCCGGGCAAGTACCAATGTGACTTTTTCAATTCTTACGTACTTTCTAAGTTTGTCTTGGACATCGGTGAAGGAAAACATTGTGATGAAACCTGGACTTATAATTAATGTCAGTCTGAAATCGCCAACCCGTCTTGAGCAAGCGTGAAGATCAATGCTCGTGCCTTCTCTGTATGAGAAGAGGCCTTTGCCCAGCAGTGAGACAGTTACAGGCTGGTATTATTATTATTTTGACATACATTTTATGTTCTCGGCTAGCTGGGAAGAGCTGATAGGGCCGAAGCCAAGTGATTATCAGTTGGAAGAGATGTAGTACGGTCACGCGTAGAAGGTTGTATGGAAGATGGTAGCGTATTTGAGTTTTGATGAAGATTTTCGGGTTCAAATTGCAGAAACTTTCTCACAAGTCTGCATGTATTTAATATACTGCCTTTTGTAATAGATGGTAGGTATTTGGAGGTAAGTTAAGAGAATTAAGGGATCGGTGAAGTTGTTTAGGTATTACTCCTGTTGAAGACAATACTATTGGTACTATTATAACTTTTTGCAGACGCCAAAGTCGCGTAATTTCATCTTTTAGTTCAATGTATTTGGTTAGTTTCTTTGCTATTGTTGTCTGTAGGTTATGTGTATTTGGTACAGCAATATCCAATTGTGTTTATCTTGTCTATAAGTGTAATGTCTGGTCTATTGAAGTGAATTGTTCTGTCGGTAAAAATGCCGCGATCAAAATACAGTTTTGTCGAAGGATTTTCTAAAATAATCTCTGGTACAAGTACAATACTTGTAATATGGTACAACGGAGTCTATGAGTTTGTACTGGTGAGCTAATTTCTGGTGTGTGACGTTGGCTATCTGGTCTAGTCCGTGTTTGTAATCTGTTTGGGCTATTGACTTGCACGCACCTGTGATATGTTGAATTGTTTCATAATATATTTTCTGTAATTTTTGGTTTCATTACGTGGTCCTATATAGCAAGCATTAACCTTTCAGTCTCTGGGAAGAGTTTGCCTCGATTTAACCACGCGTTCGACGCTTCTTTGTCGACATTTATGTGGCATAAATCTTGGCGATGTTTTCCGTGTAGAGACTTCTGGGTCCATGCTAGGAGCGTAGTTCTTTCGTCGGTAAGTTTTTCATTCTTCTGTTCAGAGTTATCTCATATATTCAGGGGTGTGTATTGTTGGTCGTGGACAACAATAATGATGACATTGAAACATTTAAGCTACATTCCTGTAAATTTTCATTAAAATCTGTTCGATTGTTTATGCGTGAGAGAGTAACAAACATCCATCCTGTCAACTTTCGCATTTCTACTAGGTAAGATAAGAAGTAAGTTTAAGTAAGGTAATTTATATTCCTCCTGACCGTTTCGGTCCTGCATGGAGGCTCATCGCAGCGGATATAAGCCATCGGCGCGGTAGATAGCGCTCAAGTGTGTGCGCAGACATAGGTGCATTTCTTCTTCCCTCGCCTTGATAGCATGATGGGACAATCCGATAGCCAACTTCCAAACTCCGGCCGTCTAATGAGAAATTCGTAATGAAAAAACCCAATAACATTTGGCCGGACCCGGGAACTGAGCCCAGAACTCCACGCTCGACAGTGCAGCGTTTGCGACCAATCCAAACAGCAACTGAACTAATAAAATACTAAAGTAAAACAAGATGTATTGAAGGTCCTTGATCCTTTCAGTTAGTTTAATTTAATCTTTATAAAAATAAATAAACGCTGCCAGACGTTTGTGAAGAGTTAAAACATGGTTTCGTCATGTCCATCGCCACTATGTGGCCCACACAGTTATATACGTTATATTTTTTTCAACCCTCATAAATATATAGAGGGCCACCCCAATTTTTTTTTTTTTCATAATTTTAGATCATATTTATATAGCGCGTTCTTAGAAGGCACCTTGGGTTAGCATGATCTGTTAGTATACTTTCCCATTCTCGGAATGGTCCTAAAACATTCCTGCACTAACAGATCATGGTAACCCCCCTGCTCTCCAAATTTCAACTGTGTCGTGCCTATAGTCTCGGAGTAAAATGGCTGTGCCATACGGACGGATAGACCAAATCTATAAGGGTTCCGTTCCATTTGGCAACGGAACCCTAAAAAGGGTGAAATAAAGTTTTTTCTTTACTACACTTTAGTTACTTAACTAATATTAATAAAATTGCTCATGCACAAATATGCTGCAGAAAGCGCAGATAGGCACTGGTTCTGGTGGTGTGTATTGTACACAGGGGTGGGCAAAATACATGCTTTGCTTTAATTGAAATACAAATTACAAAATAATGTGTCGCAAGAATTTAAAATATGAAATACAAAATATCTTTAAGTAATGTATTTGAAATATAAAATACACAATACAGTATTTCAGCTATGTATTTTTATTTGAAATACAAAATACGAATTACAAAATACTATTAAGAATAAAAAGTAATCTAGCCCAGCGTGGGCTAAAAAGCAGAGTAAAAGAAGATATCAGTAAAACCAAAGTTTCATGAACACTACATTTTTATATGTACACTGCAGGCCAAAAGTTTAAGACCGCACTTAACCAGTATAAATATCTATCAATTGTAATAAAGTCCCATAAGATAAATAAAAGAAATGCACACCTGCATATTCTATTGTTAATGTAGAATATTTAAAGAAGTCATTCTTTTGTTTACTTTCAAGTTATTGGACAATAAACATCTATTGTTTTCAATCACCGACAAACGCTGCGCTAGAGCCAGGTGGTAGAGTCCTAATAATATGTTTATTGTGTGCTCATTACTTATTACTTTGCTTTTGTTTGACATTGATCAATATTAAGGATTATTTGGCTTCTGAAAACACGTAGTTTCAATTTATTCTTACCTGAGTTTACTTGGGTTGTTCACAAACAATCTCAGTTAGTCTAAACTTGTGGTTTCTACAGTGAAGACGTCTTAAAATGGGAAAAGCACGCGAAATTAGCAGTGAAGTGCGTTCTGCCATCGTTGTTTTGCATAATGAAGGCAAATCCGAACGTGAGATTGCTTCACAACTGAAGTCATCGAAGACTTGTGTTCATAGCACAATAACTCGATACAGGGAGACAGGCAGTTTCAAGATCGTCCACGCTCGGGAAGGCCGAGAGCTACCACGTCTAGTGAAGATAATTTCATTGTTGTTACCAGCAAGCGAAATAGACGCTTAACAGCACCAGAAATCCGCGTTGAAGTAAACAAAACCCGAGTTAAACCTTTATCATTGACTACAGTAAAACGGCGACTGAGAGATGCAAAGTTGTATGGTCGCGTCGCCGTCCGAAAACCTCTGCTAAGGCCACAAAACAAGAAAAAGCGGATGCAGTGGGCTCTTGCCCATCGAGATTGGACTGAAGAAGATTTTAAAAAAGTTCTTTGGACCGATGAATCCAAGTTTGAACTATTCGGTTCAAAACGAAGAATTTACGTGAGACGCAATGCTCAAGAAAAGATGGTGCCGGACTGTGTAGTCCCAACAGTCAAGCATGGCGGTGGCTCAATTATGGTCTGGGGTTGCTTCTCTAGCCAAGGAACTGGCGATTTGGTCAAAATTGAAGGAATTATGAAAAAGGAACAGTACAAAAACATTTTAGAACAAAATGCCGTTCCTTCCGGGTTGCGATTAAGGGCCTACGCAGACCGGGACGGCATGGCAAGGGATTTAAATTTTTACTAATGGACATTCAACCGTACTGTTACAGAAATACGACATAAATTGCTATGCTTTAAAATGATGCCGTGGCATTGAAAGGGATTTTATCGCACGGCATTAAAAGACGCGCCACAGGCTCCCGTGGCGGGATGCCGTGGCATACTGTGGTAGGCAACGTCATGCCACGGACTCCGGCGCTCGTAGTGATAAACTGCGGGGTGCGGCGGCGGGAGTAGAGAAGCGGGGAATGCACACCATTGACCATCCATTTGCGCCCGCGTCTTTGACGACTGTGATCAAAAGTGTATCAGGCAGCAGGAGTCGCTGAGGCGTGCTTTGTCGTGCCGCGGCACGCCGTGGCATGC
Source organism: Standfussiana lucernea (assembly GCA_964057025.1). Taxonomy (NCBI): domain Eukaryota; kingdom Metazoa; phylum Arthropoda; class Insecta; order Lepidoptera; family Noctuidae; genus Standfussiana; species Standfussiana lucernea. The sequence continues at coordinate 5,374 of CAXKUT010000112.1, read as the reverse complement.
CGTGGTAAAGTGCTGGAATGCCGCGGTATCTAAGCGGCCAGTGTGCGCTGACTGACGGCAAAATCCCTTGCCATGCCGTCCCGGTCTGCGTAGGCCTTAATTGGAGACGCATTCATATTCCAACAAGATAATGATCCAAAGCATAGCTCCAAATTATGCAGAGGATATTTAGAAGAGAAAGAGGCGCAAGGGGTGTTAAAAAACATGGTTTGGCCTCCTCAGAGCCCGGATCTCAATCCAATTGAACTTTTGTGGGAAGAGCTTGACAGGAACGTCCGTAATCATGGCCCATCCTCGCAAGAAGAAATGTGGAATGCTTTATGCGAAAGTTGGAGCAATATATCACAAGACACCATCAACAAATTGATTGCTCGTATGCCGAGACTTGTGAAAAAAGTCATACAATGTAAAGGAGGATTTTTTGATGAAAATCATCAGTTTAGTTAACTATAGCCTTTTTTCGCGTTGACTGTTAATATTTCCTTATTTTTTTAAATTACAATTTGTCAATAAACACTAATTAGTGAGTAATTGATTAGATAGTTAAACTGGTTAATTAAACATTTCATATTTTATTGGTGTTTTACTTTATTTTTCTACTTCAATTAAGGTGGTCTTAAACTTTTGGCCTGCAGTGTAGGTGTAACCTAGACCTACTGTCAGGCAAACAGCCTCTTGTTGGAGAATGAATAAAACCTGCTAAAGAAAACAATCTTTCTACAGGTCCTTATGAGCACAAACAAATGTGTTAAATTGTATGAACACATTTTTTTATATTTGGATATTTGATTTTTATTTCATTTTTTGGTTAAATGTATTTATGTTAAAATGTATTTTGAAGCCATAAGTATTTGAAATACTAACTACAAAATACCTCGGCGTCAGGTATTTGAAATACGAATTACAAATTACATTTTAAGCAAGTAATTGAAATACAAATACCAAACACGTTTTTGTATTTTAATTACAAGTAATTCAAATACTGTGCAACCCTGATTGTACATTTGTACTCACTAAGGTGGTGATCTGCAGCCGGGAGGAGTGTGGCCCGGGGCTCCGCGCTGCGGGCTTGGCTGGCGGCGCGCACCGCTTGCACCGAGGTGTGGCGGAGGCGCGGTGCAAGGCCACGCGGGTCGCGGGGGGCGCGGGTGCATCGATCCGCGAACAGCTGTGCCGGCCGCTCGCCCCGCCCGCCCCGCACCCGCGCTCTGCCGCATGCCGGCCGGCAAACAACAATACTGATGTTTTGTTTAATATTAATTTGTAGTGTGACGAGACCCAGAATGATTCCATTCGTGATTGCATAGTACACTGTGCTGTAAGACAATTATTATTAACCATCAAACTTCTGTCAATTACTTATTTGCACTGATTTTGACTGTTGCTAAGCAGCAGTGGAGCGGGCCGCAGGGGGGAGTGGCTGTTCGAGGGTTTGGGGTGGCTACAACACAAAGAGATGGCTGGAAGTTACAAGTGTTGCGCTGGGAATATGTAGGCACCTAAGCGAACTACACATATTGTAAGTAGTTGCTTTATACTTTATACGAACTATGACCTCTAAGTATATCTGTCTGCGTGACAATTGCACAACCTAGGTGAAGTTTCATAAGTTGCTTATGTAAGTATTAGTCGACCTGTGCCTTAATGCAGGAACGTATAGTTCCATTTCCATAGTGGGAAAGAGATTCTTTCTCTCGAAATAAAAGTAAATCGTTCCTGCATTAAGGCGTCACGGTAGCGCGGTAGGTGACATCGAGGCCTACTAGAAAGCCGAAGCATTGGTGTACTACTGATGCTTGATTATTTATATTGCTAGTGTTACATGAATTCTCAGGCAGTTAATAGTTTGGTTGCAGTTGTCGTGATACCTAATTATTTAGTGTTGTGAAACTTTAATTCTCTGTACATTTTTAAACATGTAATATGGAATGAAACACGTGTGTAACAACAACTTAGAGTAGAGGAGCTCGTGGCTAAATAATACCAGCCGCACGGGGCGAAGTTCAAGGTTAAGCAGCGCTTGACAAAACAAAGTCGGTCTCTGGATGGGTGAGCATCCATTACATGCATACCGAGTTTCCTCCGAGCCTCGGAAAGCACGTTATGCCGTTGCTCTCGGCTGTCATTTGTCGATATTATTTGACAGTCATTGCAGGAAGTCACTGGCCCGCAAGTCTGGCAACCAGTCTTACCAAGGGACCATCTAGGTATCTTATTACCCAGTACTAACTGGGTTGTGGAGGTCAGATAGGCAGTCGCTCAATGTAAACTACTGGTATTCAGCTGCATCCGGTAAGACTGGAAGCATAGTAAATAGTTCCTTCACTCCGTAGGAAAAGAGAAGTACGTTACGCGCCCGCCCTAGAGTATGTAACTATCTACTAGGTACCTACGTCGGTCGTCTGCCCGCTGCGCTGCCGTGATGTCGGGCAATCACGTGCGGGCTGCTATAGGTACTGTACTAAGAAATTATTAAACAAAAGAATGGGTGACTAAAAACAGTTTTTTTTTTTACATTTAAAGCAATATTTTTATTTTATTTAAGTATTGAAAATGCCTCACTGTAGGTAATAATCACAATGGCTCACTTTAATATGATGGTTAATGAAGTTAGTACCCTGCCGTAAATTTCGATTATTAAAATCTAATCTTCGCAAAAAAAATCTCGAAATCTGACAAATACCTAACTTTAAAAAGTTTCGGGTTGAGTTTTCGCCCTCAAACAGAAGGATGGCAGGTGTTCAAAAAAGATCCTTAGTCCTATTGTGTTAGGGATTGTCATTCACAATATTTTTTACACCGATCATTTATTATTTAAATGCCGGGTCCTAAAGTGCATTGTGCTAGTGCTTGAAATTCTTGAAGATACTCATTTAAGTTTGTAGTATTCTTTTAAATCACTATTACGATTTTAAAGTCGAGTTTTCAAAAACGATCCTATACCCTATTGTGTAGGGACTGAGCCTAGGTGCCAGGTGTTCACAAAGAATCTTCAACCTAATTGTGTAAGCCGTAAGGGCTAATATCTAATCCTATCACCGTATTGTTTCAAGGGATTAGATCACGGAGTAAATACAAAGAGGAGATGGCCTAAGCAACTGTGCACTGTGATTCTCAACTAGGTCCTGACGTTATCATGTGGGCGTGGCCTTAGTCAGTGTATTGTTGGCGTTCGTCCTGTGCACAACTTTGTGAACGTTCCTATTTTACAGCATTGTTCGCGCTAGACGAAAAAAAGAATGAAGTGTTGTGTTTTGTCTTGTAAAAATTACTCGGATAGACGTTCTGATGCTATGGATGGCATCCCATTTCATTTGTAAGTAATTTTATGCGTAATTTATTAAAATAGTTCTAGAAAAATCTCCTAGCGTCGGCGTTTACAAACATAATTCTAACCCGACACTAGATGGCGACACTTGGTGTCATGGAAACTAAAAATATTTAGGTATGTAGACCTCAGAACTAACATATTTTAATAACATTAATGCTGAAATTTGTTCAACATTCATTCCTAAAGACCCTTTAATGGCCAAAATGTTATTTTTGTAGTTTTCATATCATTTTGTAAACAGGCCGCCATCTATCGTCAACTATGAACAACAAAAAGACAGGGCCGTAATTAGAAATCAATTTTTTACTGAAATTAAAATTAAGTTAGTTAAATTTTAAATGATATAGGTTTTAGATTTCCATCCGAAGATAATCTAAGACAGCAATGGATTACAAACATACTGGCTTTGTAAACCATCTTGATAAGTCTTTTTAACAAAATAAGTCATTTAAATAGTATACAACATTATTCTTGATTTACACTAAACCTGAAAAGGGGTCATTGTACTCATCTTTTTCTCGAAAAAAAAAATCAGCTGTTCCCTACATTTATGTTCGCATAACTCGTCAAAATGTAGGGAACAGCTGATTTTTTTTTCGCGATTTCAAGGTTGGTCCCATAGAAAAAGTTGTTCAAAATGATGACTGCAATGACCCCTTTTCGGGTTTAGTGTAAACAAAAAATAATGTTGTATAAGAGATAAATCTAATAATCTTCATTCGTCATTCATCAGAAACCTTTTTTTTTTCACAATAAAATCACAATTTAAATTTAAAAAAATACGCATCAAGATGGTTCGCAAAATTAATTTAAAATAAAACAGTACTCCCCGGCACGAAAATTCTGAGTACGACCCAGTTGCATCCTGCACTTAGTGACATCTAGTGTGAGATAGTTACGTAACTACAAAACAAAATCGACAGAACGAGCGAATAGTTTTGCTATTGACCGGTAGATGGAAAATAGAGAAGTGGGCGGGATCTTGCTAGATCCCACCCACTTCTTTCCCCCTCACCCCGCAAAGTGTCACGCGTTGTTTCCTAAGGAAATCTAAATAGACCATCTCCTCTTTGTATTTACTCCGTGGATTAGATACCCTTATAAATTTACAATTTATTTTATATCAACTAGCAATATTAACAGATTATTGCAATTTGACTCGATAATTTATTCAATCATTCATTAGTTCGTATTATAAAGCTTAAGTATACGAGATACTAAAAAGACAAATAAAAACAATCATTATCATTATAAAATATATATATCTAGAGACTTGAGAAACATAATAAAAAGCACACGAATAAACCGTAAAATGTAGAATAGTCATACAGAAAATAACCAAACACAACCGTACCTATGTGTTTCCCGCACTGGCGAAACGTCGCGTCGGACCGCGATACGCTACTAGGCGTGTTCGGCCGCACAGTCGTCTCGACTCTCGATTTGTGTTGGCGGCCCGCAGTTCGGGTCTCGCGCAGCGATTGTTCGGCCGCAGTCAAGGGGTTAAGTGGACCAACTACGAACGAGTGAAGGAGGCCTGGTATTACTGTAACAGTTGGTCGATGATAACGATAACTGAAGTATCAATGTTACAGAAGTTTTGGACATAACATTATCAAGGTATCTTATAAATACTGCATCAACTATTGTTGTTCCATGTCTGGTAAGGTCTGGTAGTAAGTATGGATGGTTGTTAATTTGCAATTCAAATTCTTCTTGCAGGAACGTAATTAATGGCATTGATTCATCTTTCGCAAAATTTACATTGAAATCCCTGAGCTAAAATCAACGGTAGTTCATGTTTACCTACGCCGAACCGAGTGGGGAGAGAGGCGCACAGACAGTCGCTTGCACATGGCGACGCGTCGCCAAACCGTACTAGATGTTTCGTAGGTACTACATACATACATACTATCATATAGCAGCGGCTCAGACAGTCGGTCTGACCCGCCGCTATACTTAGATGTTTCATATCAAAAAACAATAAGGTAAGTACCTATAACATTTAAGAATAAGGCATTCCCTTTGTTATTGGACTGGACG
>CAXKUT010000111.1:0-79696 GCA_964057025.1 Standfussiana lucernea | reverse complement strand
TATCTGAAATTTATAAAAATTTTGCAAGGGTTGTAGGGAGAATTTTTCAAAACGCGTGCGCGCTAGTGCAGAGTGGTCAGTACGTAAGCGGAGGCCTACTTAAGTCTAAAAATGCTGAAAACAGCGTCAAAATTGCACTATTAAAGGCGAAGATATCTAACTTTTTGTGTTTTGCTTACTCCCTAAGGTAGATTTTGGTACAACGGAATTTAACAAGAAATTGACTATTTTAGAAAAATTACAAGTTTTATTTGAGCTAGCCGGGCGTGCGATATGTCCAGAGACGGGTCTCCGCGCGGGCTAGCGATCTACGAAATAAAACAAGGTGGGTGCCGAACAAGATTTTTGGGTTTTGGTCAAAAAACCAGTTTTTGAAACAAAAAATTTCGATTTTCAACCCCCAACCTGGACTCCGGCACACGGAACGCGGACCAGAACACAGGGATGGCAGGTGAGTACTATTGCAGCTATATTCAAACGTAGTTTTTAAAGAAAATTTGGAAAAACACCAAATTTGATGATTTTATCTGAAATTTATAAAAATTTTGCAAGGGTTGTAGGGAGAATTTTTCAAAACGCGTGCGCGCTAGTGCAGAGTGGTCAGTACGTAAGCGGAGGCCTACTTAAGTCTAAAAATGCTGAAAACAGCGTCAAAATTGCACTATTAAAGGCGAAGATATCTAACTTTTTGTGTTTTGCTTACTCCCTAAGGTAGATTTTGGTACAAACGGAATTTAACAAGAAATTGACTATTTTAGAAAAATTACAAGTTTTATTTGAGCTAGCCGGGCGTGCGATATGTCCAGAGACGGGTCTCCGCGCGGGCTAGCGATCTACGAAATAAAACAAGGTGGGTGCCGAACAAGATTTTTGGGTTTTGGTCAAAAAACCAGTTTTTGAAACAAAAAATTTCGATTTTCAACCCCAACCTGGACTCCGGCACACGGAACGCGGACCAGAACACAGGGATGGCAGGTGAGTACTATTGCAGCTATATTCAAACGTAGTTTTTAAAGAAAATTTGGAAAAACACCAAATTTTGATGATTTTATCTGAAATTTATAAAAATTTTGCAAGGGTTGTAGGGAGAATTTTTCAAAACGCGTGCGCGCTAGTGCAGAGTGGTCAGTACGTAAGCGGAGGCCTACTTAAGTCTAAAAATGCTGAAAACAGCGTCAAAATTGCACTATTAAAGGCGAAGATATCTAACTTTTTGTGTTTTGCTTACTCCCTAAGGTAGATTTTGGTACAACGGAATTTAACAAGAAATTGACTATTTTAGAAAAATTACAAGTTTTATTTGAGCTAGCCGGGCGTGCGATATGTCCAGAGACGGGTCTCCGCGCGGGCTAGCGATCTACGAAATAAAACAAGGTGGGTGCCGAACAAGATTTTTGGGTTTTGGTCAAAAAACCAGTTTTTGAAACAAAAAATTTCGATTTTCAACCCCCAACCTGGACTCCGGCACACGGAACGCGGACCAGAACACAGGGATGGCAGGTGAGTACTATTGCAGCTATATTCAAACGTAGTTTTTAAAGAAAATTTGGAAAAACACCAAATTTTGATGATTTTATCTGAAATTTATAAAAATTTTGCAAGGGTTGTAGGGAGAATTTTTCAAAACGCGTGCGCGCTAGTGCAGAGTGGTCAGTACGTAAGCGGAGGCCTACTTAAGTCTAAAAATGCTGAAAACAGCGTCAAAATTGCACTATTAAAGGCGAAGATATCTAACTTTTTGTGTTTTGCTTACTCCCTAAGGTAGATTTTGGTACAACGGAATTTAACAAGAAATTGACTATTTTAGAAAAATTACAAGTTTTATTTGAGCTAGCCGGGCGTGCGATATGTCCAGAGACGGGTCTCCGCGCGGGCTAGCGATCTACGAAATAAAACAAGGTGGGTGCCGAACAAGATTTTTGGGTTTTGGTCAAAAAACCAGTTTTTGAAACAAAAAATTTCGATTTTCAACCCCCAACCTGGACTCCGGCACACGGAACGCGGACCAGAACACAGGGATGGCAGGTGAGTACTATTGCAGCTATATTCAAACGTAGTTTTTAAAGAAAATTTGGAAAAACACCAAATTTTGATGATTTTATCTGAAATTTATAAAAATTTTGCAAGGGTTGTAGGGAGAATTTTTCAAAACGCGTGCGCGCTAGTGCAGAGTGGTCAGTACGTAAGCGGAGGCCTACTTAAGTCTAAAAATGCTGAAAACAGCGTCAAAATTGCACTATTAAAGGCGAAGATATCTAACTTTTTGTGTTTTGCTTACTCCCTAAGGTAGATTTTGGTACAACGGAATTTAACAAGAAATTGACTATTTTAGAAAAATTACAAGTTTTATTTGAGCTAGCCGGGCGTGCGATATGTCCAGAGACGGGTCTCCGCGCGGGCTAGCGATCTACGAAATAAAACAAGGTGGGTGCCGAACAAGATTTTTGGGTTTTGGTCAAAAAACCAGTTTTTGAAACAAAAAATTTCGATTTTCAACCCCCAACCTGGACTCCGGCACACGGAACGCGGACCAGAACACAGGGATGGCAGGTGAGTACTATTGCAGCTATATTCAAACGTAGTTTTTAAAGAAAATTTGGAAAAACACCAAATTTTGATGATTTTATCTGAAATTTATAAAAATTTTGCAAGGGTTGTAGGGAGAATTTTTCAAAACGCGTGCGCGCTAGTGCAGAGTGGTCAGTACGTAAGCGGAGGCCTACTTAAGTCTAAAAATGCTGAAAACAGCGTCAAAATTGCACTATTAAAGGCGAAGATATCTAACTTTTTGTGTTTTGCTTACTCCCTAAGGTAGATTTTGGTACAACGGAATTTAACAAGAAATTGACTATTTTAGAAAAATTACAAGTTTTATTTGAGCTAGCCGGGCGTGCGATATGTCCAGAGACGGGTCTCCGCGCGGGCTAGCGATCTACGAAATAAAACAAGGTGGGTGCCGAACAAGATTTTTGGGTTTTGGTCAAAAAACCAGTTTTTGAAACAAAAAATTTCGATTTTCAACCCCCAACCTGGACTCCGGCACACGGAACGCGGACCAGAACACAGGGATGGCAGGTGAGTACTATTGCAGCTATATTCAAACGTAGTTTTTAAAGAAAATTTGGAAAAACACCAAATTTTGATGATTTTATCTGAAATTTATAAAAATTTTGCAAGGGTTGTAGGGAGAATTTTTCAAAACGCGTGCGCGCTAGTGCAGAGTGGTCAGTACGTAAGCGGAGGCCTACTTAAGTCTAAAAATGCTGAAAACAGCGTCAAAATTGCACTATTAAAGGCGAAGATATCTAACTTTTTGTGTTTTGCTTACTCCCTAAGGTAGATTTTGGTACAACGGAATTTAACAAGAAATTGACTATTTTAGAAAAATTACAAGTTTTATTTGAGCTAGCCGGGCGTGCGATATGTCCAGAGACGGGTCTCCGCGCGGGCTAGCGATCTACGAAATAAAACAAGGTGGGTGCCGAACAAGATTTTTGGGTTTTGGTCAAAAAACCAGTTTTTGAAACAAAAAATTTCGATTTTCAACCCCCAACCTGGACTCCGGCACACGGAACGCGGACCAGAACACAGGGATGGCAGGTGAGTACTATTGCAGCTATATTCAAACGTAGTTTTTAAAGAAAATTTGGAAAAACACCAAATTTTGATGATTTTATCTGAAATTTATAAAAATTTTGCAAGGGTTGTAGGGAGAATTTTTCAAAACGCGTGCGCGCTAGTGCAGAGTGGTCAGTACGTAAGCGGAGGCCTACTTAAGTCTAAAAATGCTGAAAACAGCGTCAAAATTGCACTATTAAAGGCGAAGATATCTAACTTTTTGTGTTTTGCTTACTCCCTAAGGTAGATTTTGGTACAACGGAATTTAACAAGAAATTGACTATTTTAGAAAAATTACAAGTTTTATTTGAGCTAGCCGGGCGTGCGATATGTCCAGAGACGGGTCTCCGCGCGGGCTAGCGATCTACGAAATAAAACAAGGTGGGTGCCGAACAAGATTTTTGGGTTTTGGTCAAAAAACCAGTTTTTGAAACAAAAAATTTCGATTTTCAACCCCCAACCTGGACTCCGGCACACGGAACGCGGACCAGAACACAGGGATGGCAGGTGAGTACTATTGCAGCTATATTCAAACGTAGTTTTTAAAGAAAATTTGGAAAAACACCAAATTTTGATGATTTTATCTGAAATTTATAAAAATTTTGCAAGGGTTGTAGGGAGGATTTTTCAAAACGCGTGCGCGCTAGTGCAGAGTGGTCAGTACGTAAGCGGAGGCCTACTTAAGTCTAAAAATGCTGAAAACAGCGTCAAAATTGCACTATTAAAGGCGAAGATATCTAACTTTTTGTGTTTTGCTTACTCCCTAAGGTAGATTTTGGTACAACGGAATTTAACAAGAAATTGACTATTTTAGAAAAATTACAAGTTTTATTTGAGCTAGCCGGGCGTGCGATATGTCCAGAGACGGGTCTCCGCGCGGGCTAGCGATCTACGAAATAAAACAAGGTGGGTGCCGAACAAGATTTTTGGGTTTTGGTCAAAAAACCAGTTTTTGAAACAAAAAATTTCGATTTTCAACCCCCAACCTGGACTCCGGCACACGGAACGCGGACCAGAACACAGGGATGGCAGGTGAGTACTATTGCAGCTATATTCAAACGTAGTTTTTAAAGAAAATTTGGAAAAACACCAAATTTTGATGATTTTATCTGAAATTTATAAAAATTTTGCAAGGGTTGTAGGGAGAATTTTTCAAAACGCGTGCGCGCTAGTGCAGAGTGGTCAGTACGTAAGCGGAGGCCTACTTAAGTCTAAAAATGCTGAAAACAGCGTCAAAATTGCACTATTAAAGGCGAAGATATCTAACTTTTTGTGTTTTGCTTACTCCCTAAGGTAGATTTTGGTACAACGGAATTTAACAAGAAATTGACTATTTTAGAAAAATTACAAGTTTTATTTGAGCTAGCCGGGCGTGCGATATGTCCAGAGACGGGTCTCCGCGCGGGCTAGCGATCTACGAAATAAAACAAGGTGGGTGCCGAACAAGATTTTTGGGTTTTGGTCAAAAAACCAGTTTTTGAAACAAAAAATTTCGATTTTCAACCCCCAACCTGGACTCCGGCACACGGAACGCGGACCAGAACACAGGGATGGCAGGTGAGTACTATTGCAGCTATATTCAAACGTAGTTTTTAAAGAAAATTTGGAAAAACACCAAATTTTGATGATTTTATCTGAAATTTATAAAAATTTTGCAAGGGTTGTAGGGAGAATTTTTCAAAACGCGTGCGCGCTAGTGCAGAGTGGTCAGTACGTAAGCGGAGGCCTACTTAAGTCTAAAAATGCTGAAAACAGCGTCAAAATTGCACTATTAAAGGCGAAGATATCTAACTTTTTGTGTTTTGCTTACTCCCTAAGGTAGATTTTGGTACAACGGAATTTAACAAGAAATTGACTATTTTAGAAAAATTACAAGTTTTATTTGAGCTAGCCGGGCGTGCGATATGTCCAGAGACGGGTCTCCGCGCGGGCTAGCGATCTACGAAATAAAACAAGGTGGGTGCCGAACAAGATTTTTGGGTTTTGGTCAAAAAACCAGTTTTTGAAACAAAAAATTTCGATTTTCAACCCCCAACCTGGACTCCGGCACACGGAACGCGGACCAGAACACAGGGATGGCAGGTGAGTACTATTGCAGCTATATTCAAACGTAGTTTTTAAAGAAAATTTGGAAAAACACCAAATTTTGATGATTTTATCTGAAATTTATAAAAATTTTGCAAGGGTTGTAGGGAGAATTTTTCAAAACGCGTGCGCGCTAGTGCAGAGTGGTCAGTACGTAAGCGGAGGCCTACTTAAGTCTAAAAATGCTGAAAACAGCGTCAAAATTGCACTATTAAAGGCGAAGATATCTAACTTTTTGTGTTTTGCTTACTCCCTAAGGTAGATTTTGGTACAACGGAATTTAACAAGAAATTGACTATTTTAGAAAAATTACAAGTTTTATTTGAGCTAGCCGGGCGTGCGATATGTCCAGAGACGGGTCTCCGCGCGGGCTAGCGATCTACGAAATAAAACAAGGTGGGTGCCGAACAAGATTTTTGGGTTTTGGTCAAAAAACCAGTTTTTGAAACAAAAAATTTCGATTTTCAACCCCCAACCTGGACTCCGGCACACGGAACGCGGACCAGAACACAGGGATGGCAGGTGAGTACTATTGCAGCTATATTCAAACGTAGTTTTTAAAGAAAATTTGGAAAAACACCAAATTTTGATGATTTTATCTGAAATTTATAAAAATTTTGCAAGGGTTGTAGGGAGAATTTTTCAAAACGCGTGCGCGCTAGTGCAGAGTGGTCAGTACGTAAGCGGAGGCCTACTTAAGTCTAAAAATGCTGAAAACAGCGTCAAAATTGCACTATTAAAGGCGAAGATATCTAACTTTTTGTGTTTTGCTTACTCCCTAAGGTAGATTTTGGTACAACGGAATTTAACAAGAAATTGACTATTTTAGAAAAATTACAAGTTTTATTTGAGCTAGCCGGGCGTGCGATATGTCCAGAGACGGGTCTCCGCGCGGGCTAGCGATCTACGAAATAAAACAAGGTGGGTGCCGAACAAGATTTTTGGGTTTTGGTCAAAAAACCAGTTTTTGAAACAAAAAATTTCGATTTTCAACCCCCAACCTGGACTCCGGCACACGGAACGCGGACCAGAACACAGGGATGGCAGGTGAGTACTATTGCAGCTATATTCAAACGTAGTTTTTAAAGAAAATTTGGAAAAACACCAAATTTTGATGATTTTATCTGAAATTTATAAAAATTTTGCAAGGGTTGTAGGGAGAATTTTTCAAAACGCGTGCGCGCTAGTGCAGAGTGGTCAGTACGTAAGCGGAGGCCTACTTAAGTCTAAAAATGCTGAAAACAGCGTCAAAATTGCACTATTAAAGGCGAAGATATCTAACTTTTTGTGTTTTGCTTACTCCCTAAGGTAGATTTTGGTACAACGGAATTTAACAAGAAATTGACTATTTTAGAAAAATTACAAGTTTTATTTGAGCTAGCCGGGCGTGCGATATGTCCAGAGACGGGTCTCCGCGCGGGCTAGCGATCTGCAAAATAAAACAAGGTGGGTGCCGAACAAGATTTTTGGGTTTTGGTCAAAAAACCAGTTTTTGAAACAAACAATTTCGATTTTCAACCCCCAACCTGGACTCCGGCACACGGAACGCGGACCAGAACACAGGGATGGCAGGTGAGTACTATTGCAGCTATATTCAAACGTAGTTTTTAAAGAAAATTTGGAAAAACACCAAATTTTGATGATTTTATCTGAAATTTATAAAAATTTTGCAAGGGTTGTAGGGAGAATTTTTCAAAACGCGTACGCGCTAGTGCAGAGTGGTCAGTACGTAAGCGGAGGCCTACTTAGGTCTAAAAATGCTGAAAACAGCGTCAAAATTGCACTATTAAAGGCGAAGATATCTAACTTTTTGTGTTTTGCTTACTCCCTAAGGTAGATTTTGGTACAACGGAATTTAACAAGAAATTGACTATTTTAGAAAAATTACAAGTTTTATTTGAGCTAGCCGGGCGTGCGATATGTCCAGAGACGGGTCTCCGCGCGGGCTAGCGATCTACGAAATAAAACGAGGTGGGTGCCGAACAAGATTTTTGGGTTTTGGTCAAAAAACCAGTTTTTGAAACAAAAAATTTCGATTTTCAACCCCCAACCCGGACTCCGGCACACGGAACGCGGACCAGAACACAGGGATGGCAGGTGAGTACTATTGCAGCTATATTCAAACGTAGTTTTTAAAGAAAATTTGGAAAAACACTAAATTTTGATGATTTTATCTGAAATTTATAAAAATTTTGCAAGGGTTGTAGGGAGAATTTTTCAAAACGCGTGCGCGCTAGTGCAGAGTGGTCAGTACGTAAGCGGAGGCCTACTTAAGTCTAAAAATGCTGAAAACAGCGTCAAAATTGCACTATTAAAGGCGAAGATATCTAACTTTTTGTGTTTTGCTTACTCCCTAAGGTAGATTTTGGTACAACGGAATTTAACAAGAAATTGACTATTTTAGAAAAATTACAAGTTTTATTTGAGCTAGCCGGGCGTGCGATATGTCCAGAGACGGGTCTCCGCGCGGGCTAGCGATCTGCGAAATAAAACAAGGTGGGTGCCGAACAAGATTTTTGGGTTTTGGTCAAAAAACCAGTTTTTGAAACAAAAAATTTCGATTTTCAACCCCCAACCCGGACTCCGGCACACGGAACGCGGACCAGAACACAGGGATGGCAGGTGAGTACTATTGCAGCTATATTCAAACGTAGTTTTTAAAGAAAATTTGGAAAAACACCAAATTTTGATGATTTTATCTGAAATTTATAAAAATTTTGCAAGGGTTGTAGGGAGAATTTTTCAAAACGCGTGCGCGCTAGTGCAGAGTGGTCAGTACGTAAGCGGAGGCCTACTTAAGTCTAAAAATGCTGAAAACAGCGTCAAAATTGCACTATTAAAGGCGAAGATATCTAACTTTTTGTGTTTTGCTTACTCCCTAAGGTAGATTTTGGTACAACGGAATTTAACAAGAAATTGACTATTTTAGAAAAATTACAAGTTTTATTTGAGCTAGCCGGGCGTGCGATATGTCCAGAGACGGGTCTCCGCGCGGGCTAGCGATCTGCGAAATAAAACAAGGTGGGTGCCGAACAAGATTTTTGGGTTTTGGTCAAAAAACCAGTTTTTGAAACAAAAAATTTCGATTTTCAACCCCCAACCTGGACTCCGGCACACGGAACGCGGACCAGAACACAGGGATGGCAGGTGAGTACTATTGCAGCTATATTCAAACGTAGTTTTTAAAGAAAATTTGGAAAAACACCAAATTTTGATGATTTTATCTGAAATTTATAAAAATTTTGCAAGGGTTGTAGGGAGAATTTTTCAAAACGCGTGCGCGCTAGTGCAGAGTGGTCAGTACGTAAGCGGAGGCCTACTTAAGTCTAAAAATGCTGAAAACAGCGTCAAAATTGCACTATTAAAGGCGAAGATATCTAACTTTTTGTGTTTTGCTTACTCCCTAAGGTAGATTTTGGTACAACGGAATTTAACAAGAAATTGACTATTTTAGAAAAATTACAAGTTTTATTTGAGCTAGCCGGGCGTGCGATATGTCCAGAGACGGGTCTCCGCGCGGGCTAGCGATCTACGAAATAAAACAAGGTGGGTGCCGAACAAGATTTTTGGGTTTTGGTCAAAAAACCAGTTTTTGAAACAAAAAATTTCGATTTTCAACCCCCAACCCGGACTCCGGCACACGGAACGCGGACCAGAACACAGGGATGGCAGGTGAGTACTATTGCAGCTATATTCAAACGTAGTTTTTAAAGAAAATTTGGAAAAACACCAAATTTTGATGATTTTATCTGAAATTTATAAAAATTTTGCAAGGGTTGTAGGGAGAATTTTTCAAAACGCGTGCGCGCTAGTGCAGAGTGGTCAGTACGTAAGCGGAGGCCTACTTAAGTCTAAAAATGCTGAAAACAGCGTCAAAATTGCACTATTAAAGGCGAAGATATCTAACTTTTTGTGTTTTGCTTACTCCCTAAGGTAGATTTTGGTACAACGGAATTTAACAAGAAATTGACTATTTTAGAAAAATTACAAGTTTTATTTGAGCTAGCCGGGCGTGCGATATGTCCAGAGACGGGTCTCCGCGCGGGCTAGCGATCTGCGAAATAAAACAAGGTGGGTGCCGAACAAGATTTTTGGGTTTTGGTCAAAAAACCAGTTTTTGAAACAAAAAATTTCGATTTTCAACCCCCAACCCGGACTCCGGCACACGGAACGCGGACCAGAACACAGGGATGGCAGGTGAGTACTATTGCAGCTATATTCAAACGTAGTTTTTAAAGAAAATTTGGAAAAACACCAAATTTTGATGATTTTATCTGAAATTTATAAAAATTTTGCAAGGGTTGTAGGGAGAATTTTTCAAAACGCGTGCGCGCTAGTGCAGAGTGGTCAGTACGTAAGCGGAGGCCTACTTAAGTCTAAAAATGCTGAAAACAGCGTCAAAATTGCACTATTAAAGGCGAAGATATCTAACTTTTTGTGTTTTGCTTACTCCCTAAGGTAGATTTTGGTACAACGGAATTTAACAAGAAATTGACTATTTTAGAAAAATTACAAGTTTTATTTGAGCTAGCCGGGCGTGCGATATGTCCAGAGACGGGTCTCCGCGCGGGCTAGCGATCTGCGAAATAAAACAAGGTGGGTGCCGAACAAGATTTTTGGGTTTTGGTCAAAAAACCAGTTTTTGAAACAAAAAATTTCGATTTTCAACCCCCAACCTGGACTCCGGCACACGGAACGCGGACCAGAACACAGGGATGGCAGGTGAGTACTATTGCAGCTATATTCAAACGTAGTTTTTAAAGAAAATTTGGAAAAACACCAAATTTTGATGATTTTATCTGAAATTTATAAAAATTTTGCAAGGGTTGTAGGGAGAATTTTTCAAAACGCGTGCGCGCTAGTGCAGAGTGGTCAGTACGTAAGCGGAGGCCTACTTAAGTCTAAAAATGCTGAAAACAGCGTCAAAATTGCACTATTAAAGGCGAAGATATCTAACTTTTTGTGTTTTGCTTACTCCCTAAGGTAGATTTTGGTACAACGGAATTTAACAAGAAATTGACTATTTTAGAAAAATTACAAGTTTTATTTGAGCTAGCCGGGCGTGCGATATGTCCAGAGACGGGTCTCCGCGCGGGCTAGCGATCTACGAAATAAAACAAGGTGGGTGCCGAACAAGATTTTTGGGTTTTGGTCAAAAAACCAGTTTTTGAAACAAAAAATTTCGATTTTCAACCCCCAACCCGGACTCCGGCACACGGAACGCGGACCAGAACACAGGGATGGCAGGTGAGTACTATTGCAGCTATATTCAAACGTAGTTTTTAAAGAAAATTTGGAAAAACACCAAATTTTGATGATTTTATCTGAAATTTATAAAAATTTTGCAAGGGTTGTAGGGAGAATTTTTCAAAACGCGTGCGCGCTAGTGCAGAGTGGTCAGTACGTAAGCGGAGGCCTACTTAAGTCTAAAAATGCTGAAAACAGCGTCAAAATTGCACTATTAAAGGCGAAGATATCTAACTTTTTGTGTTTTGCTTACTCCCTAAGGTAGATTTTGGTACAACGGAATTTAACAAGAAATTGACTATTTTAGAAAAATTACAAGTTTTATTTGAGCTAGCCGGGCGTGCGATATGTCCAGAGACGGGTCTCCGCGCGGGCTAGCGATCTGCGAAATAAAACAAGGTGGGTGCCGAACAAGATTTTTGGGTTTTGGTCAAAAAACCAGTTTTTGAAACAAAAAATTTCGATTTTCAACCCCCAACCTGGACTCCGGCACACGGAACGCGGACCAGAACACAGGGATGGCAGGTGAGTACTATTGCAGCTATATTCAAACGTAGTTTTTAAAGAAAATTTGGAAAAACACCAAATTTTGATGATTTTATCTGAAATTTATAAAAATTTTGCAAGGGTTGTAGGGAGAATTTTTCAAAACGCGTGCGCGCTAGTGCAGAGTGGTCAGTACGTAAGCGGAGGCCTACTTAAGTCTAAAAATGCTGAAAACAGCGTCAAAATTGCACTATTAAAGGCGAAGATATCTAACTTTTTGTGTTTTGCTTACTCCCTAAGGTAGATTTTGGTACAACGGAATTTAACAAGAAATTGACTATTTTAGAAAAATTACAAGTTTTATTTGAGCTAGCCGGGCGTGCGATATGTCCAGAGACGGGTCTCCGCGCGGGCTAGCGATCTACGAAATAAAACAAGGTGGGTGCCGAACAAGATTTTTGGGTTTTGGTCAAAAAACCAGTTTTTGAAACAAAAAATTTCGATTTTCAACCCCCAACCCGGACTCCGGCACACGGAACGCGGACCAGAACACAGGGATGGCAGGTGAGTACTATTGCAGCTATATTCAAACGTAGTTTTTAAAGAAAATTTGGAAAAACACTAAATTTTGATGATTTTATCTGAAATTTATAAAAATTTTGCAAGGGTTGTAGGGAGAATTTTTCAAAACGCGTGCGCGCTAGTGCAGAGTGGTCAGTACGTAAGCGGAGGCCTACTTAAGTCTAAAAATGCTGAAAACAGCGTCAAAATTGCACTATTAAAGGCGAAGATATCTAACTTTTTGTGTTTTGCTTACTCCCTAAGGTAGATTTTGGTACAACGGAATTTAACAAGAAATTGACTATTTTAGAAAAATTACAAGTTTTATTTGAGCTAGCCGGGCGTGCGATATGTCCAGAGACGGGTCTCCGCGCGGGCTAGCGATCTGCGAAATAAAACAAGGTGGGTGCCGAACAAGATTTTTGGGTTTTGGTCAAAAAACCAGTTTTTGAAACAAACAATTTCGATTTTCAACCCCCAACCTGGACTCCGGCACACGGAACGCGGACCAGAACACAGGGATGGCAGGTGAGTACTATTGCAGCTATATTCAAACGTAGTTTTTAAAGAAAATTTGGAAAAACACCAAATTTTGATGATTTTATCTGAAATTTATAAAAATTTTGCAAGGGTTGTAGGGAGAATTTTTCAAAACGCGTACGCGCTAGTGCAGAGTGGTCAGTACGTAAGCGGAGGCCTACTTAAGTCTAAAAATGCTGAAAACAGCGTCAAAATTGCACTATTAAAGGCGAAGATATCTAACTTTTTGTGTTTTGCTTACTCCCTAAGGTAGATTTTGGTACAACGGAATTTAACAAGAAATTGACTATTTTAGAAAAATTACAAGTTTTATTTGAGCTAGCCGGGCGTGCGATATGTCCAGAGACGGGTCTCCGCGCGGGCTAGCGATCTACGAAATAAAACAAGGTGGGTGCCGAACAAGATTTTTGGGTTTTGGTCAAAAAACCAGTTTTTGAAACAAAAAATTTCGATTTTCAACCCCCAACCCGGACTCCGGCACACGGAACGCGGACCAGAACACAGGGATGGCAGGTGAGTACTATTGCAGCTATATTCAAACGTAGTTTTTAAAGAAAATTTGGAAAAACACTAAATTTTGATGATTTTATCTGAAATTTATAAAAATTTTGCAAGGGTTGTAGGGAGAATTTTTCAAAACGCGTGCGCGCTAGTGCAGAGTGGTCAGTACGTAAGCGGAGGCCTACTTAAGTCTAAAAATGCTGAAAACAGCGTCAAAATTGCACTATTAAAGGCGAAGATATCTAACTTTTTGTGTTTTGCTTACTCCCTAAGGTAGATTTTGGTACAACGGAATTTAACAAGAAATTGACTATTTTAGAAAAATTACAAGTTTTATTTGAGCTAGCCGGGCGTGCGATATGTCCAGAGACGGGTCTCCGCGCGGGCTAGCGATCTGCGAAATAAAACAAGGTGGGTGCCGAACAAGATTTTTGGGTTTTGGTCAAAAAACCAGTTTTTGAAACAAAAAATTTCGATTTTCAACCCCCAACCTGGACTCCGGCACACGGAACGCGGACCAGAACACAGGGATGGCAGGTGAGTACTATTGCAGCTATATTCAAACGTAGTTTTTAAAGAAAATTTGGAAAAACACCAAATTTTGATGATTTTATCTGAAATTTATAAAAATTTTGCAAGGGTTGTAGGGAGAATTTTTCAAAACGCGTGCGCGCTAGTGCAGAGTGGTCAGTACGTAAGCGGAGGCCTACTTAAGTCTAAAAATGCTGAAAACAGCGTCAAAATTGCACTATTAAAGGCGAAGATATCTAACTTTTTGTGTTTTGCTTACTCCCTTTTTTTTTTTTTTTTTTTTTTTCCGGATGGGAAATCATCAAATGACTTCTCCCGCTCTGGGCTGAGCGGGAGGGTGTGTCAGACTTTTACTGACTAAAACCCACCCATGTTCCTTCATCGCCCTTTGTGTTCCGGGGCCGCGGTATCTCTTTCGAACAACCCGCAGCACCCGGCAGGCATCGGCCCTTGCGGGCCCCTTCCCTATGCTGACATCTCTTTGAGGCGCGCGTGGAACACGAACGCGCCGTCGACACGGCCTGTCGTCCTAAGACGGAGGGACGGCGAGCTAGCCCTTAGCTCACCGTCCACAGGCCCGCGTCTACGGTGGCCGGGGGCCACCATGTGGCCCCCGACGCCCGGTGCGTCTCCCGCGGCGGCTGGGACGTGAGGAGGAACGCTCTCTCTCACGTTCCGCCTCCTCCTTTGCTAGCATGACTGCTTCGCAAAAGGAGGTGACGGCTTCCCATTCCGTCTCGCTCCGGACCATGGCTCGAACCAGGGCCGGACGCGAGAGGTCGCCGCCGCCAATCGCCGCTATGAGGACACGGCGTTGCTCCGCCCAAGCGGGGCAGACCTCCACCGTATGCACCACCGTGTCCTCCGGTCGATCCTCGCAATGGAAACACCCGGGCGTCTCCTCCCGCCTGATTCGATGCAGGAACCTCCCGAAACAACCGTGTCCGGTGAGGACCTGCGTCAGGCGGAAGGTGAGGACGCCGTGGCGCCTCTCAAGCCACTCCTCAAAGAGGGGACTTATCGCCACTATCGTGGCGTGCCCTGCACGGGGTTGCGACAGTCGCTCTCTCCATGTCACCATGAGATCGGCTCGGAGGTTTGTCCGCTGAGCGGCAATTAGCCGCGGCAGCGGAGTAACCCCCCGGCGAAGAACCTCCGCGCGCCATTCATGTAGGCGCGCGAGGACTATCGCCTCCAGATCCCATGGTGGCAATCCGGCTAGGAGGCTCGCAGCCTCGCCCGAGATCGTGCGGAACCCACGGACCATCCTCACGGCTATCACCTTTTGGGGCGCGCTCAGATAATGGGCGGCTCGCCGCCTCAAGGAACGCGCCCACACCGGGGCACCGTAAAGGGCCATGGACCGCACGACCCCCGCATAGAGCCTCCGGCAGGAGGCGTTCGGCCCCCCCAGATTGGGCAGGAGCCGCCTGAAGGCAGCCCCAGTCCGTTCCAGTTTAGGGGCCAAACGTCGGAAGTGCTCCACGAAGTTCCACCGGCTGTCGAGGACAAGTCCCAGGTACTTCAACGTCCACCCGACGCCGATGGAAACCCCTCCTACCGTCAGTGAGGATCCCGACGGTGGCGCATTCCGAGGCCCATGAAAGCACATGGCCTCGGACTTGTGCAATGCCACCTCGAGACCCAGTTGCCGGATCCTCTCAACGACTATCGCAACCCCGCGTGTCATCAAGTCGGCCGCCGCCTCGTGCGACCTCCCCTGTGCCAGCACCAGCGTGTCGTCAGCGTAGCACACTACGCTGACGCCACTAGGGAGGTCGGCGCGCAGCACCCAGTCGTAGCCGATGTTCCACAAGGGCGGTCCTAGAACCGATCCCTGTGGGACACCGCACGACATCTCTCGCCGGTTCCACTCTCCGGAGCGACCGGGGTAGATGACGGCTCTGTCCGTCAGGTAATCCCCGACCACACGACGAAGGTAGGTCGGCACCCGGTGATACCGGAGTGCCTCCCCAATGCAGCTCCAGGGCATGGAGTTGAAGGCGTTGGCGATGTCGAGAGACACCGCCAAGACAACCCCACCCCTGGACACCGCATCCCCCGTCGTGAGGGCTCCTACGCGCATGATTGCGTCCACCGTGGAGCGCCCCTTGCGGAAACCAAACTGGTGTTCCGCAAGATCCGGACCCATCCCCGCAAGGTGCTCGGCGAGGCGGTTTGCAATGACTCTTTCAAAGAGCTTGCCCACCTCGTCGAGCAACACAACGGGCCGGTATGCGGACGGAGAGTCCGCAGGGCGCCCCGGCTTCCGAATGAGGACCAGCTTCCCCGTCTTCCAACGAAGCGGGAACTGGCCTCTCTCCAAGCATGCGCTTAGGAGCCCCTCCAGTCGGGGCCCGAGAGCCTCAAAGGCCAGGACCCAGGCTTTGCCAGGCAAGCCGTCGGGTCCCGGGGCGGTATTTTTGGCCTTGAGCCGTCCTACCGCCACTCTCAGGTCTACCCCAGCCACTTCCGAGACGTCGTCGTCGTCGTGGTCCGCTTCCGGCACCGCAGGTGGCGGAGCCATAGGCGGGGGGGGATGTTCCCCTCGCGAGGGAAACAGAGCGCTCACCACGTCCTCCACGAGCTGAGGCCGGAGACTCTGCGTCAGTGGGGGGCCCAGGTGCGGAGTTTATCCCGCACCATCTTGTAAGGGCGCCCCCACGGATCCCCGTCAAGAGTCCCCAGCATCTCCTCGCGGGCCCGATCTCTGGCCCGCAGGACAGCCTCGTGGAGGGCGGTCTTCGCCGCTCTGTAGCCCTCATATAGCTCCGCCTCAATGGCTTCCGCATTCGGTGGGCGAATGCGGAGCCTGCGATGCCTGGCGTACGGGTGTCGCGCAGCGACGCACGCCTCGCGCAGAGTTGTCAGCTCGCGCGACCACCAGTACACCTGACGCCGGGCGCGTCCTGGCCGAACTCGGGGCATTGCCACGTCACATATGTCGGACATGGCCTCCTGGAACCACCCTGCCTCATTATCAACGTCGGCAGGCCTGTCCGGTGATGTCACCCAGGCCTGCACGATCGAGGCTTCCAGGAGGAGCTCCCGGTCCAGCTGCTTCAGCGCCCAACGCGGACCACTCGGGGCCTGTAAGACCGGCGCGCTCGAGGACTGGGCGGAGACGTCAAACCGGATATACCGGTGGTCGGAATAGGTCTCCACCCCCTCCATGACACGCCAGTCCACGACACGCGGCGACAGAGCGGGGCTAGCGAACGAAATGTCCACCACCGACTCGCCCCGCATCCGCACACACGTGGGTACAGTACCCCGATTCAGGACGACCAGGCCTGTTTCCAGAGCCCAGTCCTCCACCATCCTTCCCCGCACGTCTGTGCAACGAGAACCCCAAGCCAGATTCTTGGCATTGAAGTCCCCGAGGACAAGCACAGGGAGGGAATGGCTTCCGACGACGACACTCAACTCCGCAAGGGAGTTGTGGAACTCGGCGAGAGTTCGGTTCGGGGAGAAGTAGACACCCACCACTACGATCTCCCCGAACCGTGCCGCTACGCACCCCTGACCCTTCCTGACACTTTCAAGGGTCGGGGTACCGGCGGCGGCCGACGAAACTATGGCCACTGAGCCGCTTAGGTCCGCCACCCAGTCTTCCCTGGGCAGGACGAAATACGGCTCAGCGACCACGGCGATGTTAATCAACCACTGCGCCATGCTCTGAAGCAGCAGATTCTGGGCGCAGGCGCAGTGGTTGATGTTCGCCTGGAGGAGGCGTAATGGGGCCGTTATTGGCACTCCATACCCTCCCCCTCCCGGGCCCCTTGCAAGGGCGCAACTGTCGCAGCGGCGGCAGTGGCGGCGACAGCGGCAGAGGGGGCAGCCGCGGCAGCGACGGCGGAGACGGTGGCGGAGGCGGCGGAGGGCCTACTCTTACCTCTTGTGGGTGGAGCGCAGGCCCTGCTCCCAGCCCGGTGATCGGCCGGCTTGCCGGCCGCCGCGCATGCAGCACAGTGCGGCGTGGCAAAGCAAGCCGCCGATGTGTGACCGGGCTGACTGCATCTGAAGCAGAGGCCACTGCGGTCCACCTCCGAGGCGCACTTTACTGACACGTGGTGCCCCACGTGGCAGCGATAGCACCTCAGAGGTCTGGGTTCCAGCAGCTTTACCTGCGCTGAAACCCAGCCCACCAGTAGCCTTCGGCCCTCCACAATAGTTTTTGCCGCCGTCACGGGGCAGCTTACCGTAACGGTACGCATGCCCGACAGGTCCGAACGTATGGCGCCTGCCCTGAGGCTTTGCTTACTCCCTAAGGTAGATTTTGGTACAACGGAATTTAACAAGAAATTGACTATTTTAGAAAAATTACAAGTTTTATTTGAGCTAGCCGGGCGTGCGATATGTCCAGAGACGGGTCTCCGCGCGGGCTAGCGATCTACGAAATAAAACAAGGTGGGTGCCGAACAAGATTTTTGGGTTTTGGTCAAAAAACCAGTTTTTGAAACAAACAATTTCGATTTTCAACCCCCAACCTGGACTCCGGCACACGGAACGCGGACCAGAACACAGGGATGGCAGGTGAGTACTATTGCAGCTATATTCAAACGTAGTTTTTAAAGAAAATTTGGAAAAACACCAAATTTTGATGATTTTATCTGAAATTTATAAAAATTTTGCAAGGGTTGTAGGGAGAATTTTTCAAAACGCGTGCGCGCTAGTGCAGAGTGGTCAGTACGTAAGCGGAGGCCTACTTAAGTCTAAAAATGCTGAAAACAGCGTCAAAATTGCACTATTAAAGGCGAAGATATCTAACTTTTTGTGTTTTGCTTACTCCCTAAGGTAGATTTTGGTACAACGGAATTTAACAAGAAATTGACTATTTTAGAAAAATTACAAGTTTTATTTGAGCTAGCCGGGCGTGCGATATGTCCAGAGACGGGTCTCCGCGCGGGCTAGCGATCTACGAAATAAAACAAGGTGGGTGCCGAACAAGATTTTTGGGTTTTGGTCAAAAAACCAGTTTTTGAAACAAAAAATTTCGATTTTCAACCCCCAACCTGGACTCCGGCACACGGAACGCGGACCAGAACACAGGGATGGCAGGTGAGTACTATTGCAGCTATATTCAAACGTAGTTTTTAAAGAAAATTTGGAAAAACACCAAATTTTGATGATTTTATCTGAAATTTATAAAAATTTTGCAAGGGTTGTAGGGAGAATTTTTCAAAACGCGTGCGCGCTAGTGCAGAGTGGTCAGTACGTAAGCGGAGGCCTACTTAAGTCTAAAAATGCTGAAAACAGCGTCAAAATTGCACTATTAAAGGCGAAGATATCTAACTTTTTGTGTTTTGCTTACTCCCTAAGGTAGATTTTGGTACAACGGAATTTAACAAGAAATTGACTATTTTAGAAAAATTACAAGTTTTATTTGAGCTAGCCGGGCGTGCGATATGTCCAGAGACGGGTCTCCGCGCGGGCTAGCGATCTACGAAATAAAACAAGGTGGGTGCCGAACAAGATTTTTGGGTTTTGGTCAAAAAACCAGTTTTTGAAACAAAAAATTTCGATTTTCAACCCCCAACCTGGACTCCGGCACACGGAACGCGGACCAGAACACAGGGATGGCAGGTGAGTACTATTGCAGCTATATTCAAACGTAGTTTTTAAAGAAAATTTGGAAAAACACCAAATTTTGATGATTTTATCTGAAATTTATAAAAATTTTGCAAGGGTTGTAGGGAGAATTTTTCAAAACGCGTGCGCGCTAGTGCAGAGTGGTCAGTACGTAAGCGGAGGCCTACTTAAGTCTAAAAATGCTGAAAACAGCGTCAAAATTGCACTATTAAAGGCGAAGATATCTAACTTTTTGTGTTTTGCTTACTCCCTTTTTTTTTTTTTTTTTTTTTTTTTTTCCGGATGGGAAATCATCAAATGACTTCTCCCGCTCTGGGCTGAGCGGGAGGGTGTGTCAGACTTTTACTGACTAAAACCCACCCATGTTCCTTCATCGCCCTTTGTGTTCCGGGGCCGCGGTATCTCTTTCGAACAACCCGCAGCACCCGGCAGGCATCGGCCCTTGCGGGCCCCTTCCCTCTGCTGACATCTCTTTGAGGCGCGCGTGGAACACGAACGCGCCGTCGACACGGCCTGTCGTCCTAAGACGGAGGGACGGCGAGCTAGCCCTTAGCTCACCGTCCACAGGCCCGCGTCTACGGTGGCCGGGGGCCACCACGTGGCCCCCGACGCCCGGTGCGTCTCCCGCGGCGGCTGGGACGTGAGGAGGAACGCTCTCTCTCACGTTCCGCCTCCTCCTTTGCTAGCATGACTGCTTCGCAAAAGGAGGTGACGGCTTCCCATTCCGTCTCGCTCCGGACCATGGCTCGAACCAGGGCCGGACGCGAGAGGTCGCCGCCGCCGTTTGCTTACTCCCTAAGGTAGATTTTGGTACAACGGAATTTAACAAGAAATTGACTATTTTAGAAAAATTACAAGTTTTATTTGAGCTAGCCGGGCGTGCGATATGTCCAGAGACGGGTCTCCGCGCGGGCTAGCGATCTACGAAATAAAACAAGGTGGGTGCCGAACAAGATTTTTGGGTTTTGGTCAAAAAACCAGTTTTTGAAACAAAAAATTTCGATTTTCAACCCCCAACCTGGACTCCGGCACACGGAACGCGGACCAGAACACAGGGATGGCAGGTGAGTACTATTGCAGCTATATTCAAACGTAGTTTTTAAAGAAAATTTGGAAAAACACCAAATTTTGATGATTTTATCTGAAATTTATAAAAATTTTGCAAGGGTTGTAGGGAGAATTTTTCAAAACGCGTGCGCGCTAGTGCAGAGTGGTCAGTACGTAAGCGGAGGCCTACTTAAGTCTAAAAATGCTGAAAACAGCGTCAAAATTGCACTATTAAAGGCGAAGATATCTAACTTTTTGTGTTTTGCTTACTCCCTAAGGTAGATTTTGGTACAACGGAATTTAACAAGAAATTGACTATTTTAGAAAAATTACAAGTTTTATTTGAGCTAGCCGGGCGTGCGATATGTCCAGAGACGGGTCTCCGCGCGGGCTAGCGATCTACGAAATAAAACAAGGTGGGTGCCGAACAAGATTTTTGGGTTTTGGTCAAAAAACCAGTTTTTGAAACAAAAAATTTCGATTTTCAACCCCCAACCTGGACTCCGGCACACGGAACGCGGACCAGAACACAGGGATGGCAGGTGAGTACTATTGCAGCTATATTCAAACGTAGTTTTTAAAGAAAATTTGGAAAAACACCAAATTTTGATGATTTTATCTGAAATTTATAAAAATTTTGCAAGGGTTGTAGGGAGAATTTTTCAAAACGCGTGCGCGCTAGTGCAGAGTGGTCAGTACGTAAGCGGAGGCCTACTTAAGTCTAAAAATGCTGAAAACAGCGTCAAAATTGCACTATTAAAGGCGAAGATATCTAACTTTTTGTGTTTTGCTTACTCCCTAAGGTAGATTTTGGTACAACGGAATTTAACAAGAAATTGACTATTTTAGAAAAATTACAAGTTTTATTTGAGCTAGCCGGGCGTGCGATATGTCCAGAGACGGGTCTCCGCGCGGGCTAGCGATAAATTTTGATGATTTTATCTGAAATTTATAAAAATTTTGCAAGGGTTGTAGGGAGAATTTTTCAAAACGCGTGCGCGCTAGTGCAGAGTGGTCAGTACGTAAGCGGAGGCCTACTTAAGTCTAAAAATGCTGAAAACAGCGTCAAAATTGCACTATTAAAGGCGAAGATATCTAACTTTTTGTGTTTTGCTTACTCCCTAAGGTAGATTTTGGTACAACGGAATTTAACAAGAAATTGACTATTTTAGAAAAATTACAAGTTTTATTTGAGCTAGCCGGGCGTGCGATATGTCCAGAGACGGGTCTCCGCGCGGGCTAGCGATCTACGAAATAAAACAAGGTGGGTGCCGAACAAGATTTTTGGGTTTTGGTCAAAAAACCAGTTTTTGAAACAAAAAATTTCGATTTTCAACCCCCAACCCGGACTCCGGCACACGGAACGCGGACCAGAACACAGGGATGGCAGGTGAGTACTATTGCAGCTATATTCAAACGTAGTTTTTAAAGAAAATTTGGAAAAACACCAAATTTTGATGATTTTATCTGAAATTTATAAAAATTTTGCAAGGGTTGTAGGGAGAATTTTTCAAAACGCGTGCGCGCTAGTGCAGAGTGGTCAGTACGTAAGCGGAGGCCTACTTAAGTCTAAAAATGCTGAAAACAGCGTCAAAATTGCACTATTAAAGGCGAAGATATCTAACTTTTTGTGTTTTGCTTACTCCCTAAGGTAGATTTTGGTACAACGGAATTTAACAAGAAATTGACTATTTTAGAAAAATTACAAGTTTTATTTGAGCTAGCCGGGCGTGCGATATGTCCAGAGACGGGTCTCCGCGCGGGCTAGCGATCTACGAAATAAAACAAGGTGGGTGCCGAACAAGATTTTTGGGTTTTGGTCAAAAAACCAGTTTTTGAAACAAACAATTTCGATTTTCAACCCCCAACCTGGACTCCGGCACACGGAACGCGGACCAGAACACAGGGATGGCAGGTGAGTACTATTGCAGCTATATTCAAACGTAGTTTTTAAAGAAAATTTGGAAAAACACCAAATTTTGATGATTTTATCTGAAATTTATAAAAATTTTGCAAGGGTTGTAGGGAGAATTTTTCAAAACGCGTGCGCGCTAGTGCAGAGTGGTCAGTACGTAAGCGGAGGCCTACTTAAGTCTAAAAATGCTGAAAACAGCGTCAAAATTGCACTATTAAAGGCGAAGATATCTAACTTTTTGTGTTTTGCTTACTCCCTAAGGTAGATTTTGGTACAACGGAATTTAACAAGAAATTGACTATTTTAGAAAAATTACAAGTTTTATTTGAGCTAGCCGGGCGTGCGATATGTCCAGAGACGGGTCTCCGCGCGGGCTAGCGATCTACGAAATAAAACAAGGTGGGTGCCGAACAAGATTTTTGGGTTTTGGTCAAAAAACCAGTTTTTGAAACAAAAAATTTCGATTTTCAACCCCCAACCTGGACTCCGGCACACGGAACGCGGACCAGAACACAGGGATGGCAGGTGAGTACTATTGCAGCTATATTCAAACGTAGTTTTTAAAGAAAATTTGGAAAAACACCAAATTTTGATGATTTTATCTGAAATTTATAAAAATTTTGCAAGGGTTGTAGGGAGAATTTTTCAAAACGCGTGCGCGCTAGTGCAGAGTGGTCAGTACGTAAGCGGAGGCCTACTTAAGTCTAAAAATGCTGAAAACAGCGTCAAAATTGCACTATTAAAGGCGAAGATATCTAACTTTTTGTGTTTTGCTTACTCCCTAAGGTAGATTTTGGTACAACGGAATTTAACAAGAAATTGACTATTTTAGAAAAATTACAAGTTTTATTTGAGCTAGCCGGGCGTGCGATATGTCCAGAGACGGGTCTCCGCGCGGGCTAGCGATCTACGAAATAAAACAAGGTGGGTGCCGAACAAGATTTTTGGGTTTTGGTCAAAAAACCAGTTTTTGAAACAAAAAATTTCGATTTTCAACCCCCAACCCGGACTCCGGCACACGGAACGCGGACCAGAACACAGGGATGGCAGGTGAGTACTATTGCAGCTATATTCAAACGTAGTTTTTAAAGAAAATTTGGAAAAACACCAAATTTTGATGATTTTATCTGAAATTTATAAAAATTTTGCAAGGGTTGTAGGGAGAATTTTTCAAAACGCGTGCGCGCTAGTGCAGAGTGGTCAGTACGTAAGCGGAGGCCTACTTAAGTCTAAAAATGCTGAAAACAGCGTCAAAATTGCACTATTAAAGGCGAAGATATCTAACTTTTTGTGTTTTGCTTACTCCCTAAGGTAGATTTTGGTACAACGGAATTTAACAAGAAATTGACTATTTTAGAAAAATTACAAGTTTTATTTGAGCTAGCCGGGCGTGCGATATGTCCAGAGACGGGTCTCCGCGCGGGCTAGCGATCTGCGAAATAAAACAAGGTGGGTGCCGAACAAGATTTTTGGGTTTTGGTCAAAAAACCAGTTTTTGAAACAAAAAATTTCGATTTTCAACCCCCAACCTGGACTCCGGCACACGGAACGCGGACCAGAACACAGGGATGGCAGGTGAGTACTATTGCAGCTATATTCAAACGTAGTTTTTAAAGAAAATTTGGAAAAACACCAAATTTTGATGATTTTATCTGAAATTTATAAAAATTTTGCAAGGGTTGTAGGGAGAATTTTTCAAAACGCGTGCGCGCTAGTGCAGAGTGGTCAGTACGTAAGCGGAGGCCTACTTAAGTCTAAAAATGCTGAAAACAGCGTCAAAATTGCACTATTAAAGGCGAAGATATCTAACTTTTTGTGTTTTGCTTACTCCCTAAGGTAGATTTTGGTACAACGGAATTTAACAAGAAATTGACTATTTTAGAAAAATTACAAGTTTTATTTGAGCTAGCCGGGCGTGCGATATGTCCAGAGACGGGTCTCCGCGCGGGCTAGCGATCTACGAAATAAAACAAGGTGGGTGCCGAACAAGATTTTTGGGTTTTGGTCAAAAAACCAGTTTTTGAAACAAAAAATTTCGATTTTCAACCCCCAACCCGGACTCCGGCACACGGAACGCGGACCAGAACACAGGGATGGCAGGTGAGTACTATTGCAGCTATATTCAAACGTAGTTTTTAAAGAAAATTTGGAAAAACACTAAATTTTGATGATTTTATCTGAAATTTATAAAAATTTTGCAAGGGTTGTAGGGAGAATTTTTCAAAACGCGTGCGCGCTAGTGCAGAGTGGTCAGTACGTAAGCGGAGGCCTACTTAAGTCTAAAAATGCTGAAAACAGCGTCAAAATTGCACTATTAAAGGCGAAGATATCTAACTTTTTGTGTTTTGCTTACTCCCTAAGGTAGATTTTGGTACAACGGAATTTAACAAGAAATTGACTATTTTAGAAAAATTACAAGTTTTATTTGAGCTAGCCGGGCGTGCGATATGTCCAGAGACGGGTCTCCGCGCGGGCTAGCGATCTGCGAAATAAAACAAGGTGGGTGCCGAACAAGATTTTTGGGTTTTGGTCAAAAAACCAGTTTTTGAAACAAACAATTTCGATTTTCAACCCCCAACCTGGACTCCGGCACACGGAACGCGGACCAGAACACAGGGATGGCAGGTGAGTACTATTGCAGCTATATTCAAACGTAGTTTTTAAAGAAAATTTGGAAAAACACCAAATTTTGATGATTTTATCTGAAATTTATAAAAATTTTGCAAGGGTTGTAGGGAGAATTTTTCAAAACGCGTACGCGCTAGTGCAGAGTGGTCAGTACGTAAGCGGAGGCCTACTTAAGTCTAAAAATGCTGAAAACAGCGTCAAAATTGCACTATTAAAGGCGAAGATATCTAACTTTTTGTGTTTTGCTTACTCCCTAAGGTAGATTTTGGTACAACGGAATTTAACAAGAAATTGACTATTTTAGAAAAATTACAAGTTTTATTTGAGCTAGCCGGGCGTGCGATATGTCCAGAGACGGGTCTCCGCGCGGGCTAGCGATCTACGAAATAAAACAAGGTGGGTGCCGAACAAGATTTTTGGGTTTTGGTCAAAAAACCAGTTTTTGAAACAAAAAATTTCGATTTTCAACCCCCAACCCGGACTCCGGCACACGGAACGCGGACCAGAACACAGGGATGGCAGGTGAGTACTATTGCAGCTATATTCAAACGTAGTTTTTAAAGAAAATTTGGAAAAACACTAAATTTTGATGATTTTATCTGAAATTTATAAAAATTTTGCAAGGGTTGTAGGGAGAATTTTTCAAAACGCGTGCGCGCTAGTGCAGAGTGGTCAGTACGTAAGCGGAGGCCTACTTAAGTCTAAAAATGCTGAAAACAGCGTCAAAATTGCACTATTAAAGGCGAAGATATCTAACTTTTTGTGTTTTGCTTACTCCCTAAGGTAGATTTTGGTACAACGGAATTTAACAAGAAATTGACTATTTTAGAAAAATTACAAGTTTTATTTGAGCTAGCCGGGCGTGCGATATGTCCAGAGACGGGTCTCCGCGCGGGCTAGCGATCTGCGAAATAAAACAAGGTGGGTGCCGAACAAGATTTTTGGGTTTTGGTCAAAAAACCAGTTTTTGAAACAAAAAATTTCGATTTTCAACCCCCAACCTGGACTCCGGCACACGGAACGCGGACCAGAACACAGGGATGGCAGGTGAGTACTATTGCAGCTATATTCAAACGTAGTTTTTAAAGAAAATTTGGAAAAACACCAAATTTTGATGATTTTATCTGAAATTTATAAAAATTTTGCAAGGGTTGTAGGGAGAATTTTTCAAAACGCGTGCGCGCTAGTGCAGAGTGGTCAGTACGTAAGCGGAGGCCTACTTAAGTCTAAAAATGCTGAAAACAGCGTCAAAATTGCACTATTAAAGGCGAAGATATCTAACTTTTTGTGTTTTGCTTACTCCCTAAGGTAGATTTTGGTACAACGGAATTTAACAAGAAATTGACTATTTTAGAAAAATTACAAGTTTTATTTGAGCTAGCCGGGCGTGCGATATGTCCAGAGACGGGTCTCCGCGCGGGCTAGCGATCTGCAAAATAAAACAAGGTGGGTGCCGAACAAGATTTTTGGGTTTTGGTCAAAAAACCAGTTTTTGAAACAAACAATTTCGATTTTCAACCCCCAACCCGGACTCCGGCACACGGAACGCGGACCAGAACACAGGGATGGCAGGTGAGTACTATTGCAGCTATATTCAAACGTAGTTTTTAAAGAAAATTTGGAAAAACACTAAATTTTGATGATTTTATCTGAAATTTATAAAAATTTTGCAAGGGTTGTAGGGAGAATTTTTCAAAACGCGTGCGCGCTAGTGCAGAGTGGTCAGTACGTAAGCGGAGGCCTACTTAAGTCTAAAAATGCTGAAAACAGCGTCAAAATTGCACTATTAAAGGCGAAGATATCTAACTTTTTGTGTTTTGCTTACTCCTTAAGGTAGATTTTGGTACAACGGAATTTAACAAGAAATTGACTATTTTAGAAAAATTACAAGTTTTATTTGAGCTAGCCGGGCGTGCGATATGTCCAGAGACGGGTCTCCGCGCGGGCTAGCGATCTACGAAATAAAACAAGGTGGGTGCCGAACAAGATTTTTGGGTTTTGGTCAAAAAACCAGTTTTTGAAACAAAAAATTTCGATTTTCAACCCCCAACCCGGACTCCGGCACACGGAACGCGGACCAGAACACAGGGATGGCAGGTGAGTACTATTGCAGCTATATTCAAACGTAGTTTTTAAAGAAAATTTGGAAAAACACTAAATTTTGATGATTTTATCTGAAATTTATAAAAATTTTGCAAGGGTTGTAGGGAGAATTTTTCAAAACGCGTGCGCGCTAGTGCAGAGTGGTCAGTACGTAAGCGGAGGCCTACTTAAGTCTAAAAATGCTGAAAACAGCGTCAAAATTGCACTATTAAAGGCTCTGCACTGCACTGTTCAGACCTAACCATTTAACATACAATTTATTTCCTTTCTTTTTCAAAACCTTTTCTATCAAATATACATCAGGATAAATAGATCTTTGCAGTTCTTGTTCGTAAAAAGCTCCTAATATGTCTTGCTTTCGTCGATCTTCTATGTGATATGTTACTGGTAAGGTTTTATTTACCTTTTTTATAATAAATAATTCAGTCGACCAATTAGGAGTATAACCTTTCTCAAAATTATGTTTGTATTTACTTATACGGACACAATCACCAACTTTGAATTTAGGCTTCCACGGAACTAAATCATGTTTGTTTATTTTTTTAATATTTTCTTTGATTACTTGTTCATTACTTTTATTTACATCTACTGGTTTAAATTGAATAGTGCGATGTTTTGTGTTGTTATATCTCTTCAATGTATCTTCCAATGGTAGATCTAACCATTTATAGTTTCCATTGAGACTAAAATATTTATATAATTTATTTTTTACAGTTCTAATCAGTCTCTCTACAATTGATGCTTTTTTAGTAGAAAACGATGAGTAATGGTTAATGTTATGCTTTTTCATAAGCGTTTGAAAAGTGATGTTATAAAATTCGGTCCCCATGTCAGTTTGCAAGTTAACCGGATTATTACGACTGCTAAGCAGTATATGTTCGAATGCACGAGTAACATCAAATTTATTTTTTGATTTTAACGGTTCAGCCCAGGCATACTTTGAGAAGCAGTCAATCACCACTAAGATGAAATTGTAACCTCTGTTATACTTTTTTAGGTTTTGCATGTCCATCAAGTCTGCTTGCCATAAGTCGTTGATTCCTTTCAAAATAACAGAACGTCGAAGGAAATTTCTCCGTACCCCTTTGTGTATTTCATTCACAATTTGCTGTTTTGTCATTACGAAGTTTTTTGAAGTAATTTATCTACCACTGCTTTAGTATAAAACTTATCTTGCAAATGAGTTGAAACCTCAGGTATCCTTGCTTTTAAAGTAGCTTGAACTGTATCCTTTGCATCTTTTATGATTTGTGAACGTAATGTACCAATCAAATTATTAAGTTCTTTCAACATTTTTGCATTCAATCGATCTATATAATCCTTGTTTACAACTAGATTATTTAATTCTTTTATGGTATTAGCATTCAATAGATCTACATAATCCTTGTTCACAGCATCGTCTGCTTCTACTGGAGATCTAATTCCTCTCAGTCTTGATGTTTTTAAATCAAAATCTCCGTTTTCTGATTTTACCAGTGCATTCTCATTAAACTCAAATAACTCTGATAAACGCATTCTTTTGTGAATGTAGTGTCCAAATTTGTCTACGTTCATGTTTAAGGTGTGTTGTTTTGAGAGGATGATAGTAAAATAAACACATTTTTAAATACTTATTTATTTATAACTTTACTTTCACGTAATTCTTCAATGATAGATATAATTTCATTATCTAATCCTGTGTTGCCAGCATCTCTAGACGCAATCAATAATTTCAACCTTTCCACTAATTCGTTAGGATCATCCCAGTACACTAAGTCTACGTTTTTTCTCCACCTTTTTATCAACGGTAGACCTTTTCCCTGAATTGTCTTCTTCAGTTGAAAAAGAGGTTTAATAACTTGCAAATATTTTTGTCCTTTGTTACTTTTTATTGGTTTACTTGGTTCATAGTCTCGACGATGTGCATTTGTATCAAGTAGCATCGATTTATAATTTTGCATATCACTATCTGTAACCAAACTTAGGTCTACATCTTTCTTAAGCAACAACTGTTTTAAACCAGGTGTATTTCGGTATTTACGTCCAACCACCGTGATGTATTGATCGTTGATCGTTATGCAAGCAGAACCTAACATCAGTTTCCCGTGGTCTGCTCTAACCCCAAATGGAATATCTACCAACGCTTCTGAAGATACTGACCAGGATGACGTATCATAGTCTTGATTCCTTTCAACTACTGATTCATATGAAGAGTTACTGTTGATATCGGATTCATATTTGTCTTCATCACCATTATTATCATTGCTTCCTGCACTACCAGTTTCGTTAGTAAACGGACCATCAGCAAAATCTTCACTAGCACGCAGGGGAGGAGTTTGCTTACTAGCATTAGCAATTAGGTTGAGAGGTTC
Organism: Standfussiana lucernea; assembly: GCA_964057025.1. Classification (NCBI taxonomy): domain Eukaryota; kingdom Metazoa; phylum Arthropoda; class Insecta; order Lepidoptera; family Noctuidae; genus Standfussiana; species Standfussiana lucernea. The sequence continues at coordinate 50,491 of CAXKUT010000111.1, read as the reverse complement.
TGTTACAGGTTTGAAAACAGATTCCAGTGCTTGTTTATTGTTAATCTCAGCATCTCTCATTTTTCGTATTTTTATCTTCACAGCTTCTGCCGCATCAACAATTTGTCGTTTTAATGATTTTTCCATATTAATAAAATAGGTCGTAATTGATTTAGCGTTGTAGGGTGAATAATAATGGCAGGCAGGTAATAACCTTATATATGCATTCGTGTTATTAGTCAAAGACTACAAACGTGTCAAATTGACTTCTATAACATCCTTTGTTTTTGGAACAATCTTTGTTAATTACAAGATAATTGAAAGGTATACTCCATATTTTTGAACACATTTCACGAAATTCAATCCATGGCATGTCAGTGTTGACGTGTTCTTCATAAACATGTCTCATATTTCTTTCATCTTGTTTAAAAAGTACGATTAGGTTTGCATTGTCTCTTACTAATTGCTTAGGGATTTTACTATACGTCTGATTTAGATAAAAACAATCGATGAATTTGTGTCTCCCCATAGCAAAATAATCACGCATACTACTTTGATTTTCACAAGCAACATCATCAAATACAATTACAGAATTCGGTTTTGCGGTCTGAACACTCAGTACTTGCTCATTTTCATGATATTTCTGAAATGAAACACCTGGTACTCGTTGCAAGACTTTTTCTAAAAAAACATACTTAGGTTGTTGCAAGGTTTTCGAATAAACATAAACATTTTGAAATCTTAAACCATTCTCGTGTATAAGAAGGCCAATTAATAAATTAGTTTTTCCACAATTTGACGGCCCGCAAATGATGCATCGTACCGATTTAGGTAATAATTCTCCATGGCGAAAACCAGTCTCCTGAGAATGAACACAAAGTTTGTTTACGTGTAACGATTGTGGTTGTTTAACAAATTTCATGACGACTGCTTGAAACGGTTATATTAATAATGAGTCAATAATTTATTACATTGACATTTATAACTCATTGTAACAAAGTATCAAGGTAAAATAAGGTAATAAGTTATCAAGGTAAAATAAGTTAACAAGGTAATGTTGAGTTTTAGAACTAAAATGGTGGAATAGGTGCCGAACTAGTATTTTACTGCACTTAGGAATTCATACTCCTCCTTCCGCTCCATCGGGTGGAATAAGCATCGAACCAGTATTTTACTACACTGTTTAATCCACCGGGTGGAATAGGCGCCGAACCAGTATTTTACTGCGCTATGTAGGATTTCATTTATATTATTGGGCATTCTACTCCACCGAGAGTGACGAGGCGAACGGAGTGAGCCGATGGAACGGAAGGTGGGGTAGAATGCCCAATAATATCCTACTAATGCTTCTCGACCGCCTACCTACATTTGTGATTATGTTTAGAATAAAATTGCACATTCAATCAAGCAACGCATTTTTTCACTCTTCCCGAAATTATACCTGGATCAATCCCGCACATGGTCCTTCGACGCCTGGATGTGGAGATTTGAAGAATATTTACTCCGATCAGCGAATTGTTATAAAGGGATTGAAGAATTGGTGTACATCAAAAATTATAGTCGACGCCCGGCGTGGCCGGTGAATTCTGCTACGTCATTCAAAGGATTATTGGAATTTACGTGGTCTGGATACTTAATAGCTGAGAAAAGGCGTATTTATTATTAAATTTGTGTACCCAACACTCTATTTAACAGGTATAATTAGTGTAAGTCAGCCGTTAATAGCCAGGTTAGTACGAAATACCTATTGTCATTTTTCTTTGTTCTGTGAGTGGTTACAAATTGTAATATAATTATTAACTGATCAGTAATTATTGTTCAGTTTTGTTATTTACACATTGTTAAAGAGTAGTTCTTTATAGTAACTGCATTATTTTGCTTTACGGTGTAATAATTTTACAGTTATTGAGACAGTTATGTAATCATATTAGTTAGCACAGGTAGACAATAGAAATCATTGCAATTGCAGTGTTATTATTAAAGTTTAGTACAATATAACCGTCAAGACGCATGGTTTATTATAAATTCTAAATTATTATTTATGTAAATTCACTCTAAAGTTAGTGTATTTTAATCATGTACGTATTTCAGGCTGCTTCATTAATTTAAACGTTGCTATAACTTTATTTATATACATTCCAGGTTGATTGCACCAGCTTACGCAATGCCAGAGGATAAGGAATTAAATAAGGACAATAAAGATCTCGTTAGGAAACGAGCGAGTTGCAAAGGAAAGGTGACAATGTTCTCAAACTATCTAAATTCTTTGAATCCTTCTTCCTTGAGCCCTACTGAGGTAAGCGAGTTGCAATTACGTTTTACTAGACTCGAGGCGTTGTATGCGCAATATGATGAGGTGCAATTAATGCTGGAGTGTAGCACAGATGACTTGGATGGTCAGATGTCGGAACGCGAGGAGTTTGAATATCTTTATTACAAAACCCTATCTAAAGCTCAACAAATGTTTGACGATAATAGGAAAGGAGATTCTAATGATAATTGTGACGTAATGTCGCGTTCTAGCAATCATAAGTTTGTTAAATTACCGACTATTCAGTTGCCGAAATTCAGTGGTTCTTATACTAACTGGTTAGAGTTTCACGACACATTTGTTAGTCTCATCCACTCAAACGACGATATGGATGAAATAAATAAATTTCACTATTTGAGGTCATCCCTAGAAGGGTCTGCTGCTGTGGTGATCAACTCAATTCAGTTTTCTTCTGCAAATTATTCGGTAGCGTGGAATCTTCTCTGCGAGCGGTTTGATAACAAACACCTGCTTATCCAACATCATGTTTCTGCATTATTTCAAATCGACACCCTTCAAAAGGAGTCTTCAGTTAATTTAAAGGGTTTACTTGATGTTGTTAACAAAAACATACGTGCCCTAGAATCCTTAAATGAACCTGTTAATCATTGGGATACTTTACTCATTCATATTGTCACACATAAATTAGATAGCAAAACTTATCGTGAATGGGGTGAGTATAAGGGCCGCCTGGACAAGAATTCTAAAGTTACGTTTGAACTATTTATAACTTTTATTAAAAACCGTGCTGAGATATTAGAAACGTTCGAAATGGAAGCTTCTACGAATACTAAACACTCACACACAGTTAAAAATTCAAACAAGGTTCGGTCAATGTTAGTACAGGATTCTAATAAAAATAATTCAGGTGAAAGTTCTAGTAAACAGGATGATGGTGTTTCAAATAAGCCTAAGAATTGTGTTATGTGTAACGGTGATCATAAGTTAAGTAGTTGTTCTCAGTTTTTATCGTTGAGCAATGAAGCTCGTTTGGAGTTATTACCTAAATACAAAGTTTGTTACAACTGTTTTAATCTGGGACATTATGCAAACAATTGCAAAAAGCCAGGTTGTAAAATATGCCGTCGTAAACACAACACTATTGTTCACGTTGATAAATCCTTGAAGTCAGACGCTAGTGGTGCTTCTGCTAGCAGTGTTGTTATTGATAAAAATGGCAGTGCGACTGTCTCCACTCATCCCACTACTATAGGTATAGGTACCGGTGTGTCGCTGTCCGCGAGTGTAGAACACGGCGACGTGTTATTGTCCACTGCACTCGTCAAGGTCATGAGTATTAATGGTCAGCAGTATGTTGCTCGTGCTGTGCTTGACAGTGGCAGCACGTCATGTCTCATAACTGAGAGGTTATACCACCAGCTAGGTTTGACTGCCAAGACTGTAAACAATTCTATTATAGGTGTCAACAACTCGTCATCTTTTATCAATAAAATGTGTGCTTTATCAATAAAATCTTTAAATAACAATTTTAGCATGGATATTAATTGTTTTGTTCTCCCATCCATCACCGATAAGATTCCAAGTAAGCAATATAACTTGTTAAAAATTAAAATTCCGTCTGATGTTTGTCTCGCAGATCCCAACTTTTACTCACCGGCGCCTGTCGATATGTTGCTGGGTGCTGACATCTTTTGGGATTTATTGGAATCTCAACGAATTAAGTTGGGTGATGGGCAACCAATTCTTTGTGAGACTAAATTGGGTTGGTTGGTCTCCGACCCAATTAACAGTTGTATTTCTTCTAAAATTTTAAAATGTAATTTTATAAAGGTGTGTTCAGACTGTGACGATGAATTAAATTTTAATGTTGATCAACAACTCACAAAGTTTTGGCAACTTGAAGAAGTGTGTACTTCGTCTCCATATTCCCCAGAGGAGAAGCTATGCGAGGAGCATTTTATGAAAAACACTACTCGTTTGGAAAATGGTCAATTTTGTGTTAGGATTCCTTTAAAATGTTCCCCGGACAATTTAGGCGAATCTTTGTCAAGAGCCAAACATTGTTTTGCTTCTTTGGAACGTAGATTTAAATCTAAAACTCAATTTTGTAATATGTACAAAGAGTTCATTATGGAATATGAAACTTTAGGTCATATGTCTAGATGTAAAACTATTGATGATCAAGCGTTTTACATTCCGCATCACGGAGTTCTGCGCGAAAGCAGCGCCACCACTAAGTTAAGGGTGGTCTTTAATGCAAGTAGTTTAACCAACACTGGTATTTCTATTAATAATATCCAGATGATTGGACCCGTGGTACAGGATGACCTTTTATCGATCCTGTTGCGTTTTAGACAACATAAGTACATCATAGCTGCTGATGTTGAGAAAATGTACCGGCAGATAGTTGTTCATCCAAATGATAGGTATCTTCAACAAATTATTTGGCGTGATAATCCGTCAACTCCATTACACGCTTATCAACTTAATACCGTGACCTACGGCACGGCCAGCGCTCCTTACCTAGCAACCCGGTGTCTTCGGCAGTTAGGGCTAGAGTGTGTTGATAAGGAGATTGGTGACGTCATCCTCCACGACTTTTACGTGGATGACTTGCTCACCGGAGGAGATGACATCAATAAGGTCAAAGAGTTGCGTCATAAAGTTACTTCAACTCTCGCTTCAGCGCAGATGAATCTAAGAAAGTGGAAGTCGAATGACATACAATTGGTAATTGGTTCTGACTTTCCCCAGTCTTCACTGGATTTGAATGTTGGTGGATTTGAGTCAACCAAAACCTTAGGCCTAGGTTGGCAGCCACTGTCAGATTACCTTTGTTTTCCAATAAGTCAGTCAGTTAATTTTAATAACACAAAACGTGACATGCTTTCGATTGTTTCACAAGTTTTTGATCCGCTTGGATTATTGGCTCCGTGTGTAATTGTTATGAAAATATACCTTCAGAAGTTATGGTTAAAAAAATTATCTTGGGATGAACAGCTATCACCGGACATTAGTAAGCTTTGGAATGAAATGATTATTAATTTACCTAAATTAAAAGAAATTCATATTCCACGTCGAGTTTTAATTGATTGTTATGAGTTTTTAGAATTTCACATTTTTACTGACGCGTCTGAACGCGCCTACGGCGCTTGTCTGTATGTAAGAAGCGTTGATAAGCAGGGACAGGTTTTAGTGCGTTTATTGTTAGCCAAAAGCAGAGTTGCGCCACTCAAGCCGACGACCATACCCAGACTTGAGCTATGCGGTGCTCTTGTAGGTGTTCGCATCTTTGAAAAGGTTGTAGCAGCATTACGAGTCAGCGCGCGACGCACTTTCTTTTGGACTGACTCCACTATTGTTTTAGGGTGGCTAAAAATGTTACCAAATAAATTACAGCCGTTCGTTCGTAACAGGGTTGCCGAGATTTTAGATAAGACTGGTGGCTGTGAGTGGAGACATGTTCCAATTGACCAAAACCCTGCTGATCATTTGTCTCGTGGAGTAGACATTAATTTATTACCTAGTTTAGATGATTGGTGGTCCGGTCCTAGTTTTTTAATGAATGAAATTTCTTATTGGCCTTCCAAATTAATGAATTTTAATGATGAAATTTTGCCTGAAATGAAATTAGATGTCACCTTGCATGTTTTATTCAATAACAATTGATGAATTGATTAATTTTACACGGTTTTCAAACTTTTTAAGACTTCAGCGAACAGTCGCCTATGTTTTACGTTTTATTGACGCATGTAGAAAACAACCTATTCGCGGTCCTCTTTCTGTGCATGAACTAGAAAGGGCTTTAAACTTTATTATGTTTATCTCAAAGGCAATCTTTTAAAGACTATAAATTACTACTTAATAATAAATCGTTACCCAAGAAAAGTGAATTAAATAAGTTTAACGTTTTTCTAGACGAGAATAATATAATGCGAATTCGAGGTAGATTACAACATTCAGATTTTCCTTATGATAAAAAGCACCCGATTCTTATTCAATCTAGCCATCATTTTTCTAAGTTACTTTTTAATTATGAGCATAAAAGATTATTTCACGCTGGACCCCAGTTATTGTTGGCGTCGATACGAGATACCTACTGGCCCATACGAGGTCGCAATTTAGCTAGGATGAGCTGTAAACAATGTGTTCGTTGTTGCCGATTTAGAGGTAAAACTGTAAGTCCTATTATGGGAGATTTACCACAGCAGCGACTTCTAGCAGGTTTTCCTTTTGAAAATATAGGCTTGGACTATGCAGGTCCTATTCAGTCAGCTGTTCGACAAGGTCGTGGCTGTAAATTAGTAAAAGTTTATATAGCTATTTTCGTTTGTTTTTCTACAAAATCAATTCATCTTGAATTAGTCGGTGATTTAACAAGCAATACTTTCATTATGGCATTAAAGAGGTTCATCTCACGTAGAGGAAAGCCGACAAATATCTACTCAGATAATGGCACCTCATTTGTTGGTGCATCTAATGACCTTTCTAGGTTTCTTAAGGCGAGTTGCGATTCGCTATCTGAGGAAATGGCTAAAGAAGGAATTAAATTTCACTTTATTCCTGCATATTCCCCTCATTTCGCTGGCCTTGCGGAGGCTGGTGTTAAATCAACCAAGCATCACTTAGTCAGAGTGCTGGGCCTTTGTAACCTTACCTACGAAGAGCTATACACCATGATGGTTCAGGTTGAAGCAATTTTGAACTCCAGACCACTGACGCCGTTATCATCGAACCCCGAGGATCTGACGCCGCTCACACCCGGACACTTTTTGATTGGACGTCCTATGACATCGCTGCCGTCACCTGATTATCGAGACCAGTCCATCAATTCTCTGAATCGATTTGAGCGTATTGAGCTTCTCCGACAACATTTTTGGAGTAGATGGAGCAAGGAATACATACCGGAACTCCAACTTCGCACGAAATGGCGAGCATGCAAGGGCTCCTTGAAGCTGAATTCTTTGGTCCTGTTAAAGGAAGACAACCTCCCCCCACTCAAGTGGAAAATGGGTCGGATCGTTGCTACGTATCCAGGGACAGACGGCGTAGTCAGAGTGGCAGACGTCAAGACTTGTAGTGGTCTGTTACGCAGATCATTCAGCAAGATTTGTCCGTTGCCTATAGATCCGGAGTCTGAGGATTCTTAGTGGTTGAAAGGCAGGCTTTCAACGCCCGGGGGTATGTTCCCGCAAGCGCCTACAGCAATTCGTATATCATAATGTTGAGGCTACGTGGATTATGGCCAATCGTTTTATTTTTTAATGCTTCTCGACCGCCTACCTACATTTGTGATTATGTTTAGAATAAAATTGCACATTCAATCAAGCAACGCATTTTTTCACTCTTCCCGAAATTATACCTGGATCAATCCCGCACATAAGCAAAACACAAAAAGTTAGATATCTTCGCCTTTAATAGTGCAATTTTGACGCTGTTTTCAGCATTTTTAGACTTAAGTAGGCCTCCGCTTACGTACTGACCACTCTGCACTAGCGCGCACGCGTTTTGAAAAATCCTCCCTACAACCCTTGCAAAATTTTTATAAATTTCAGATAAAATCATCAAAATTTGGTGTTTTTCCAAATTTTCTTTAAAAACTACGTTTGAATATAGCTGCAATAGTACTCACCTGCCATCCCTGTGTTCTGGTCCGCGTTCCGTGTGCCGGAGTCCAGGTTGGGGGTTGAAAATCGAAATTTTTTGTTTCAAAAACTGGTTTTTTGACCAAAACCCAAAAATCTTGTTCGGCACCCACCTTGTTTTATTTCGTAGATCGCTAGCCCGCGCGGAGACCCGTCTCTGGACATATCGCACGCCCGGCTAGCTCAAATAAAACTTGTAATTTTTCTAAAATAGTCAATTTCTTGTTAAATTCCGTTGTACCAAAATCTACCTTAGGGAGTAAGCAAAACACAAAAAGTTAGATATCTTCGCCTTTAATAGTGCAATTTTGACGCTGTTTTCAGCATTTTTAGACTTAAGTAGGCCTCCGCTTACGTACTGACCACTCTGCACTAGCGCGCACGCGTTTTGAAAAATTCTCCCTACAACCCTTGCAAAATTTTTATAAATTTCAGATAAAATCATCAAAATTTGGTGTTTTTCCAAATTTTCTTTAAAAACTACGTTTGAATATAGCTGCAATAGTACTCACCTGCCATCCCTGTGTTCTGGTCCGCGTTCCGTGTGCCGGAGTCCAGGTTGGGGGTTGAAAATCGAAATTTTTTGTTTCAAAAACTGGTTTTTTGACCAAAACCCAAAAATCTTGTTCGGCACCCACCTTGTTTTATTTCGTAGATCGCTAGCCCGCGCGGAGACCCGTCTCTGGACATATCGCACGCCCGGCTAGCTCAAATAAAACTTGTAATTTTTCTAAAATAGTCAATTTCTTGTTAAATTCCGTTGTACCAAAATCTACCTTAGGGAGTAAGCAAAACACAAAAAGTTAGATATCTTCGCCTTTAATAGTGCAATTTTGACGCTGTTTTCAGCATTTTTAGACTTAAGTAGGCCTCCGCTTACGTACTGACCACTCTGCACTAGCGCGCACGCGTTTTGAAAAATTCTCCCTACAACCCTTGCAAAATTTTTATAAATTTCAGATAAAATCATCAAAATTTGGTGTTTTTCCAAATTTTCTTTAAAAACTACGTTTGAATATAGCTGCAATAGTACTCACCTGCCATCCCTGTGTTCTGGTCCGCGTTCCGTGTGCCGGAGTCCAGGTTGGGGGTTGAAAATCGAAATTTTTTGTTTCAAAAACTGGTTTTTTGACCAAAACCCAAAAATCTTGTTCGGCACCCACCTTGTTTTATTTCGTAGATCGCTAGCCCGCGCGGAGACCCGTCTCTGGACATATCGCACGCCCGGCTAGCTCAAATAAAACTTGTAATTTTTCTAAAATAGTCAATTTCTTGTTAAATTCCGTTGTACCAAAATCTACCTTAGGGAGTAAGCAAAACACAAAAAGTTAGATATCTTCGCCTTTAATAGTGCAATTTTGACGCTGTTTTCAGCATTTTTAGACTTAAGTAGGCCTCCGCTTACGTACTGACCACTCTGCACTAGCGCGCACGCGTTTTGAAAAATTCTCCCTACAACCCTTGCAAAATTTTTATAAATTTCAGATAAAATCATCAAAATTTGGTGTTTTTCCAAATTTTCTTTAAAAACTACGTTTGAATATAGCTGCAATAGTACTCACCTGCCATCCCTGTGTTCTGGTCCGCGTTCCGTGTGCCGGAGTCCAGGTTGGGGGTTGAAAATCGAAATTTTTTGTTTCAAAAACTGGTTTTTTGACCAAAACCCAAAAATCTTGTTCGGCACCCACCTTGTTTTTTATTTCGTAGATCGCTAGCCCGCGCGGAGACCCGTCTCTGGACATATCGCACGCCCGGCTAGCTCAAATAAAACTTGTAATTTTTCTAAAATAGTCAATTTCTTGTTAAATTCCGTTGTACCAAAATCTACCTTAGGGAGTAAGCAAAACACAAAAAGTTAGATATCTTCGCCTTTAATAGTGCAATTTTGACGCTGTTTTCAGCATTTTTAGACTTAAGTAGGCCTCCGCTTACGTACTGACCACTCTGCACTAGCGCGCACGCGTTTTGAAAAATTCTCCCTACAACCCTTGCAAAATTTTTATAAATTTCAGATAAAATCATCAAAATTTGGTGTTTTTCCAAATTTTCTTTAAAAACTACGTTTGAATATAGCTGCAATAGTACTCACCTGCCATCCCTGTGTTCTGGTCCGCGTTCCGTGTGCCGGAGTCCAGGTTGGGGGTTGAAAATCGAAATTTTTTGTTTCAAAAACTGGTTTTTTGACCAAAACCCAAAAATCTTGTTCGGCACCCACCTTGTTTTATTTCGTAGATCGCTAGCCCGCGCGGAGACCCGTCTCTGGACATATCGCACGCCCGGCTAGCTCAAATAAAACTTGTAATTTTTCTAAAATAGTCAATTTCTTGTTAAATTCCGTTGTACCAAAATCTACCTTAGGGAGTAAGCAAAACACAAAAAGTTAGATATCTTCGCCTTTAATAGTGCAATTTTGACGCTGTTTTCAGCATTTTTAGACTTAAGTAGGCCTCCGCTTACGTACTGACCACTCTGCACTAGCGCGCACGCGTTTTGAAAAATTCTCCCTACAACCCTTGCAAAATTTTTATAAATTTCAGATAAAATCATCAAAATTTGGTGTTTTTCCAAATTTTCTTTAAAAACTACGTTTGAATATAGCTGCAATAGTACTCACCTGCCATCCCTGTGTTCTGGTCCGCGTTCCGTGTGCCGGAGTCCAGGTTGGGGGTTGAAAATCGAAATTTTTTGTTTCAAAAACTGGTTTTTTGACCAAAACCCAAAAATCTTGTTCGGCACCCACCTTGTTTTATTTCGTAGATCGCTAGCCCGCGCGGAGACCCGTCTCTGGACATATCGCACGCCCGGCTAGCTCAAATAAAACTTGTAATTTTTCTAAAATAGTCAATTTCTTGTTAAATTCCGTTGTACCAAAATCTACCTTAGGGAGTAAGCAAAACACAAAAAGTTAGATATCTTCGCCTTTAATAGTGCAATTTTGACGCTGTTTTCAGCATTTTTAGACTTAAGTAGGCCTCCGCTTACGTACTGACCACTCTGCACTAGCGCGCACGCGTTTTGAAAAATTCTCCCTACAACCCTTGCAAAATTTTTATAAATTTCAGATAAAATCATCAAAATTTGGTGTTTTTCCAAATTTTCTTTAAAAACTACGTTTGAATATAGCTGCAATAGTACTCACCTGCCATCCCTGTGTTCTGGTCCGCGTTCCGTGTGCCGGAGTCCAGGTTGGGGGTTGAAAATCGAAATTTTTTGTTTCAAAAACTGGTTTTTTGACCAAAACCCAAAAATCTTGTTCGGCACCCACCTTGTTTTATTTCGTAGATCGCTAGCCCGCGCGGAGACCCGTCTCTGGACATATCGCACGCCCGGCTAGCTCAAATAAAACTTGTAATTTTTCTAAAATAGTCAATTTCTTGTTAAATTCCGTTGTACCAAAATCTACCTTAGGGAGTAAGCAAAACACAAAAAGTTAGATATCTTCGCCTTTAATAGTGCAATTTTGACGCTGTTTTCAGCATTTTTAGACTTAAGTAGGCCTCCGCTTACGTACTGACCACTCTGCACTAGCGCGCACGCGTTTTGAAAAATTCTCCCTACAACCCTTGCAAAATTTTTATAAATTTCAGATAAAATCATCAAAATTTGGTGTTTTTCCAAATTTTCTTTAAAAACTACGTTTGAATATAGCTGCAATAGTACTCACCTGCCATCCCTGTGTTCTGGTCCGCGTTCCGTGTGCCGGAGTCCAGGTTGGGGGTTGAAAATCGAAATTTTTTGTTTCAAAAACTGGTTTTTTGACCAAAACCCAAAAATCTTGTTCGGCACCCACCTTGTTTTATTTCGTAGATCGCTAGCCCGCGCGGAGACCCGTCTCTGGACATATCGCACGCCCGGCTAGCTCAAATAAAACTTGTAATTTTTCTAAAATAGTCAATTTCTTGTTAAATTCCGTTGTACCAAAATCTACCTTAGGGAGTAAGCAAAACACAAAAAGTTAGATATCTTCGCCTTTAATAGTGCAATTTTGACGCTGTTTTCAGCATTTTTAGACTTAAGTAGGCCTCCGCTTACGTACTGACCACTCTGCACTAGCGCGCACGCGTTTTGAAAAATTCTCCCTACAACCCTTGCAAAATTTTTATAAATTTCAGATAAAATCATCAAAATTTGGTGTTTTTCCAAATTTTCTTTAAAAACTACGTTTGAATATAGCTGCAATAGTACTCACCTGCCATCCCTGTGTTCTGGTCCGCGTTCCGTGTGCCGGAGTCCAGGTTGGGGGTTGAAAATCGAAATTTTTTGTTTCAAAAACTGGTTTTTTGACCAAAACCCAAAAATCTTGTTCGGCACCCACCTTGTTTTATTTCGTAGATCGCTAGCCCGCGCGGAGACCCGTCTCTGGACATATCGCACGCCCGGCTAGCTCAAATAAAACTTGTAATTTTTCTAAAATAGTAAATTTCTTGTTAAATTCCGTTGTACCAAAATCTACCTTAGGGAGTAAGCAAAACACAAAAAGTTAGATATCTTCGCCTTTAATAGTGCAATTTTGACGCTGTTTTCAGCATTTTTAGACTTAAGTAGGCCTCCGCTTACGTACTGACCACTCTGCACTAGCGCGCACGCGTTTTGAAAAATTCTCCCTACAACCCTTGCAAAATTTTTATAAATTTCAGATAAAATCATCAAAATTTGGTGTTTTTCCAAATTTTCTTTAAAAACTACGTTTGAATATAGCTGCAATAGTACTCACCTGCCATCCCTGTGTTCTGGTCCGCGTTCCGTGTGCCGGAGTCCAGGTTGGGGGTTGAAAATCGAAATTTTTTGTTTCAAAAACTGGTTTTTTGACCAAAACCCAAAAATCTTGTTCGGCACCCACCTTGTTTTTTATTTCGTAGATCGCTAGCCCGCGCGGAGACCCGTCTCTGGACATATCGCACGCCCGGCTAGCTCAAATAAAACTTGTAATTTTTCTAAAATAGTCAATTTCTTGTTAAATTCCGTTGTACCAAAATCTACCTTAGGGAGTAAGCAAAACACAAAAAGTTAGATATCTTCGCCTTTAATAGTGCAATTATTTTGACGCTGTTTTCAGCATTTTTAGACTTAAGTAGGCCTCCGCTTACGTACTGACCACTCTGCACTAGCGCGCACGCGTTTTGAAAAATTCTCCCTACAACCCTTGCAAAATTTTTATAAATTTCAGATAAAATCATCAAAATTTGGTGTTTTTCCAAATTTTCTTTAAAAACTACGTTTGAATATAGCTGCAATAGTACTCACCTGCCATCCCTGTGTTCTGGTCCGCGTTCCGTGTGCCGGAGTCCAGGTTGGGGGTTGAAAATCGAAATTTTTTGTTTCAAAAACTGGTTTTTTGACCAAAACCCAAAAATCTTGTTCGGCACCCACCTTGTTTTTTATTTCGTAGATCGCTAGCCCGCGCGGAGACCCGTCTCTGGACATATCGCACGCCCGGCTAGCTCAAATAAAACTTGTAATTTTTCTAAAATAGTAAATTTCTTGTTAAATTCCGTTGTACCAAAATCTACCTTAGGGAGTAAGCAAAACACAAAAAGTTAGATATCTTCGCCTTTAATAGTGCAATTTTGACGCTGTTTTCAGCATTTTTAGACTTAAGTAGGCCTCCGCTTACGTACTGACCACTCTGCACTAGCGCGCACGCGTTTTGAAAAATTCTCCCTACAACCCTTGCAAAATTTTTATAAATTTCAGATAAAATCATCAAAATTTGGTGTTTTTCCAAATTTTCTTTAAAAACTACGTTTGAATATAGCTGCAATAGTACTCACCTGCCATCCCTGTGTTCTGGTCCGCGTTCCGTGTGCCGGAGTCCAGGTTGGGGGTTGAAAATCGAAATTTTTTGTTTCAAAAACTGGTTTTTTGACCAAAACCCAAAAATCTTGTTCGGCACCCACCTTGTTTTTTATTTCGTAGATCGCTAGCCCGCGCGGAGACCCGTCTCTGGACATATCGCACGCCCGGCTAGCTCAAATAAAACTTGTAATTTTTCTAAAATAGTCAATTTCTTGTTAAATTCCGTTGTACCAAAATCTACCTTAGGGAGTAAGCAAAACACAAAAAGTTAGATATCTTCGCCTTTAATAGTGCAATTATTTTGACGCTGTTTTCAGCATTTTTAGACTTAAGTAGGCCTCCGCTTACGTACTGACCACTCTGCACTAGCGCGCACGCGTTTTGAAAAATTCTCCCTACAACCCTTGCAAAATTTTTATAAATTTCAGATAAAATCATCAAAATTTGGTGTTTTTCCAAATTTTCTTTAAAAACTACGTTTGAATATAGCTGCAATAGTACTCACCTGCCATCCCTGTGTTCTGGTCCGCGTTCCGTGTGCCGGAGTCCAGGTTGGGGGTTGAAAATCGAAATTTTTTGTTTCAAAAACTGGTTTTTTGACCAAAACCCAAAAATCTTGTTCGGCACCCACCTTGTTTTATTTCGTAGATCGCTAGCCCGCGCGGAGACCCGTCTCTGGACATATCGCACGCCCGGCTAGCTCAAATAAAACTTGTAATTTTTCTAAAATAGTCAATTTCTTGTTAAATTCCGTTGTACCAAAATCTACCTTAGGGAGTAAGCAAAACACAAAAAGTTAGATATCTTCGCCTTTAATAGTGCAATTTTGACGCTGTTTTCAGCATTTTTAGACTTAAGTAGGCCTCCGCTTACGTACTGACCACTCTGCACTAGCGCGCACGCGTTTTGAAAAATTCTCCCTACAACCCTTGCAAAATTTTTATAAATTTCAGATAAAATCATCAAAATTTGGTGTTTTTCCAAATTTTCTTTAAAAACTACGTTTGAATATAGCTGCAATAGTACTCACCTGCCATCCCTGTGTTCTGGTCCGCGTTCCGTGTGCCGGAGTCCGGGTTGGGGGTTGAAAATCGAAATTTTTTGTTTCAAAAACTGGTTTTTTGACCAAAACCCAAAAATCTTGTTCGGCACCCACCTTGTTTTATTTCGTAGATCGCTAGCCCGCGCGGAGACCCGTCTCTGGACATATCGCACGCCCGGCTAGCTCAAATAAAACTTGTAATTTTTCTAAAATAGTCAATTTCTTGTTAAATTCCGTTGTACCAAAATCTACCTTAGGGAGTAAGCAAAACACAAAAAGTTAGATATCTTCGCCTTTAATAGTGCAATTTTGACGCTGTTTTCAGCATTTTTAGACTTAAGTAGGCCTCCGCTTACGTACTGACCACTCTGCACTAGCGCGCACGCGTTTTGAAAAATTCTCCCTACAACCCTTGCAAAATTTTTATAAATTTCAGATAAAATCATCAAAATTTGGTGTTTTTCCAAATTTTCTTTAAAAACTACGTTTGAATATAGCTGCAATAGTACTCACCTGCCATCCCTGTGTTCTGGTCCGCGTTCCGTGTGCCGGAGTCCGGGTTGGGGGTTGAAAATCGAAATTTTTTGTTTCAAAAACTGGTTTTTTGACCAAAACCCAAAAATCTTGTTCGGCACCCACCTTGTTTTATTTCGTAGATCGCTAGCCCGCGCGGAGACCCGTCTCTGGACATATCGCACGCCCGGCTAGCTCAAATAAAACTTGTAATTTTTCTAAAATAGTCAATTTCTTGTTAAATTCCGTTGTACCAAAATCTACCTTAGGGAGTAAGCAAAACACAAAAAGTTAGATATCTTCGCCTTTAATAGTGCAATTTTGACGCTGTTTTCAGCATTTTTAGACTTAAGTAGGCCTCCGCTTACGTACTGACCACTCTGCACTAGCGCGCACGCGTTTTGAAAAATTCTCCCTACAACCCTTGCAAAATTTTTATAAATTTCAGATAAAATCATCAAAATTTATCGCTAGCCCGCGCGGAGACCCGTCTCTGGACATATCGCACGCCCGGCTAGCTCAAATAAAATTTTGCCCACCCACCCACCCACCCTGTGGTCTATAAGGAGGGAAGACCGAGAGTGGTCGGTAATTATTATTATTATTTTTTAAACAAAATTTAGGTCATCAAGGTCATTTAGGCTTTTCAATTGTGTTTTTAGCATTGTAAACGGGGTTGGAATTCAAATTAGCGCGTATCATCGATATTTTAAGATTTTTCGTGACGGTCGTTCACCAGCGAGCGACAAAAGCTATTACTTTCTTTATTTCCCCCCTTTACAGGGAAATAAAAGTACCAGTGTCCTCAGGCACTCTTCCTGAGTGAATATAATTGCTTTATCCACCCCAGGCCAAAACATGTTTCGCACCCCATCTAAAACCGCGAGCCCGCAGAGCTCCAGAGGGTCGCCGCGAACGGTGGAGAAAGCGGGGCCATCGCCTCCAGATGCAAGGAGGAAAATTTCATTTGGAGAAACCTCACCATCTATCTCCCAGGAGGGCCCCACCACTCCAGCGACGCGCCGAGCTCCCGTGGAAACCCCGAGACCGCTCAAGGGGCCTGAGGCCGGGCACCCCAGCCGCATTGCGGAGGCCGCATTGTTATATACATCTGATCCTTATATATCTAGCTTAAATAAACCAAGTTTTCTAATATCCAAAGAAGTATTTGACGAAGCTAAAGAATTGTTGGAAATAGAAAGTGATGAGTAGGATAAGTTTAAGTAATATTTTTTTTTTGTCATGTAACTGTTTGTTTAATAATAATAATTTAGTTTTAAACTTATTTTAAGCATAAGTGTAAATTTTTTGTATGAAATTTCGTATAACTTTATCTTTGTCATTTTTTTTTGATGGAAAATACCGGTTGGTCCCATAGTGCGCCGGCTAATGTTACGAGACGAATTAACTTAAAAAAAGTGATAGTTTAACAAGTCGCTCATCATGACTTAACGTTAAGTAGAGTATAAGAACAAATAAGTAATAGAGGTATTACTGATTTGAAAATCATTTTAACTTACCATATTCTGGGTGGTCCTTCGAGTTGATACTCTATCCAGGTTATTTGATGCGGATCCTTGTGCCAGCAAGAAGTGGAGAAGAGCATTCCCAACAGTAGGGTGGGTACGTTTAGCCCAATTATATCATCTAGGTACGAAAGCACGTTGCGACGATTCTGACTAACCATCTGGAAGAAATTTTGTGAATGAATAGACCTGAAACTATGGCCACTGTAAAGTCAACCCCCTAATTGCTTTACCACCATAAAGTTGAATGCCACATGTGTACATAACACATGATAATACTTCCAAGGCTTATATTTGATTTCAGACCAATGTGGCTGTTACGATAGTTTTATTCCAAGAGAAGTTTGTTTTATCAAAACTCGTAAAACAATACCGATGTCGGCTATATTCGAAGCAGTCTGTGTAGAGCAAGGAAAGGGTACCTTGGGATTCCATGGGTGAGAGCCATAAGGTTCATCCTTATTTTTAGTAAAGCCGTAGCCTTCCTCGCCGGTGTCAACAGACGCGCTGTTCACGCTCGTATGCTCGGCGCCATGCGTCACGAGGCGCCAGTATTCCTCCTCGATATCTTTAACGGTAGGAGGCGAGCCGCTCTCCGAGCCATGCCCAAATGTGCTCTCGTACGCAAACGTGGCAATCTGGGACCCGAAAAAGCTGATTAATGCCCTAGCACAATTTTTCATCAATATGTTCATGATCTATCGACTTCGAAAATATAAATACAATGCTATTATGAGTAAAACAGTTCGGGAAGATGGCGTATGTCTATGATAACCCAACTGCTCGTCACATTTGATGTTCGAAAGAAGCACTTCAATACTACAATATAACTGGGCTGTTAATGACAACTTGTTGCCATGGTTTGTATAACATATACATGGGTGTACCCACCTTTTTGAATTTATTTAGGGATATCATTGAACCCTTGATGATGCAATCCTCTGACTCTGAGAGAGCTTCCAAGGTGTCTGGATCTTCTGACTCCTCATCAGACTCTTCCTGTAGGCCAAGCATTAGCTTCTGGCGGTATAGCGGGTTCAGGGCGCGGTCAAAAAGCTTTTGATTTTTTCGTCGCCATGCCGCTTCCACCTTAGCCATAATTTCTTGGCGCTCCTCTGTAGAACAAAGAATGAATCAATAAGAACACCGAAACCGGATTATAGAAGCTTTGTCTTCAACTGGAATACTTACTATGAGAAAGCGTGTCATATGGGAGGAGATATTTGACATAGATTTGGTCCAGTTTCCTCTCAGTATTGGCTCCCTTGGTAAACTTCATATCGTCTACCACCCTGCCCCATCGTTTCCTGTTGATAACTTGCTCAAGCCCGCCGTGACGTTGCACCATGTGGTATAATTTTGGCAAATTAATTTCAACACCATCCACCTGCGAAACGTAGTTTAATATTATTTCTGTTAACACTTGTACTCCAACACAAAAATACGGGCACTTTACAGTCATTGGCTTTTCTATGGATAATATTAATATTTTTAGTATGTCATTAGCATAAATGACTAGAATTTTTATCAATGAGAACATAGTTTTTAACACTTAAGTCCTGGAATCGGTGTTTTAGTCAATGTAAACAGAGAGCAGTGTTAAAATGGACATTTTTATGGGTATAATTAAATTAAGACTACGAGTATTTTTATTTTATTGTAATAAAAAAAGACAAGAAAAAACAATGAAGTTATTATTTATTCCAGTCGTCGTTTAGTTCGCAAAACGTGCAAAAGAGAATTGGAAATCGCACTGTTTAGTATAAATATCGGTTCACTAATGTTTGCCATAATTTAAAATGCAATAATTTTATATACCGTACTTGTATTTGCCATAATTTCATTAGAAATAACGCTTCAGTTGCCATAATCGTGAAATTACATAAAATCAATTTCACTCATTTCATTGTTCATAATCGTTCAAGTGTCATAATAATTTTAATCCATAAATTTATTTGCATTTTCCATTTTCAATTATGTCGTTTTACATAACATTAATTTATTCACCATAATATTCATTTGCCCATACTAGCACAACAATGCTGGTTTACAAGCACCTGCAATTTTGACGAGATAATTATGTTAATGAAAATGGAACTGGGCAGGCCACATCTGCCGCATGTCGCATCAAAATTGGGCCAGTGGCAACAGATAACAACAGAAAACCCGGCGACGCGGTAGGCCCAGAAGGAGGTGGCGTGACGAGCTGGACTCTTGGACGCTGGATTGGGCCCAAATAGCCCATGATAGAGAAAAATGGAAAGAGGGAAGGGAGGCCTTTGCCCTGCAATGTCTCACATGAGCTCATACTAATATTGTCTTTTTTTTAAGAAATACTTATAATGTAAAAAAATGAGATGATAAATGAATAAAGAAAATAATAACGTGACGGCCAATGGCCTTATGGCCAAGAGCCTCAACGAACATCTTTCGAGGCTCTCTTTAGGCGGTTGGATCAAGAGCCTGATTCAGAAGGCAGTACTCCTCGATACGGCTCGCATTGAGAGGAGGTTTGTCTCTGAAGCCCTAACCACCGGTAGCTTGGACCCTGCTCCCGATACCGGCGCACAACTATTTTTTATATTTTCAAATGTTTTACTGTCTTTTTTTTAGAAATATTTAAACATGTAAAAAGTTAGATGATAAATGAATAAAGGAGATAATAATAAACATGTTAAATTTAAAAAATATTGTTTTTCATTAAAATAATACCTATTGTTATATTATTTGAATTATACGATAAGAATTCTTTTATTCGTAAGGAAACCTAAAAATAAACGTAATCAACCATGCATGCTTGCTTTGCAAAAGAGGAAATCTAGCGCTCGGCGACCGCTGCTGCGGCACGCTCGCTTCGCTAACCTAGCCGTTTCGATTTTGACTAACAGTTTGTCTAAAGATGGTTTGCCGTATTTAATCTTTTGATTACAGACCAAACACCTTAATGACACTATTTTTTGGACAAAACAATAATCGTTTCTAAATTATATTAAATGTTGCTTATGTCAAGTATCCATTATGTGTGTTCCTAAAGAAACTCATTATTATAACACATGTTATAATGGAAACTTATTTTATGGCAAATAAAAGTTATGACTAATAAGTTGACATGACAAGCGATATTAATAAGGTCAACCGAGGCAAGTGTGACATAAATTCATTTGTACAAAAGTTTGTTTGTCAATATTTCTATGTTATGATAGTGTAACAAAAATAATTTAGTTTGTATACGTTAATTATTGATTTCTTTGATGTTTCATCAAATTTTTCAGTATTTCCTACTAGTTTTTAATGACTTAAAATAAGTAAAATGTTTCAATGTTGACGACTGACACAGTTTCCCCATCAATGGGGCAAGTGTAACAATACGCATTTTAGTTGTTATTCTCTTTAATAATCCCTGTGGCCTCTGATAAATCTGATGAGATGTTTCTAATTTTAACACATTATATGATCTATTTCCATGAATTTAAAGTAAATGTTCGCGTACCAATAGATTTATAACGTCATGGGGCAAGTGAAACAAATTTTTTGACAAATAGTGATGTGAATTATGATGAAATTATGTCACACTTGGCTCAGGTGCCTTTTTGCATAATAAAACACATAATTATACTAGCTGAAATAGGATTTTAATTGAAAAACCATTAAGTTTACAAAAAATATACATCATCGATGTCGTGGGACAGAACAAAAACATTTGAATTTTCTTTAACTTGCAAAAGCTCAATTTTTTTCACAATTTCAGTTTTAGGAACTACATCAATGTCCTGTTTCTTTGGCATCGAAAATTTTAGAGACATATTTTGGTCTACAGAATGCTTATAATATAAAACTTTGTACTGATCATTTTTTTCAATTGTCTGTATTGTACCAACATAAAACTTCCATTTCTTTTTCTCATAATACCGAACCAGAACAGTGTCATTTACTTCCAAAATCAAATTACTGGTATTTTCTTCCGTATCTGTTTCAATAGCGCTGCCAGCAGAGTTTCTCGAGGGTATTTGTCAGTAGTTTTTCTTTTATAATTTCGTACCATCTAAAACAGAAAAAAAGAAACGTTACAATGAAAAATAGCATAGGTACTTGCAATTATTTATCTTGACTCTGAGATAATAATTTGCTCTCACGATAGACAAGACATTATAATTATTATTATTTCACAAAAAAATACGAATAAAAATACGAATAAAAATTTGACATAAAAAATACGTTGTCCCATCACTAGTCATGGTATGCGTATACAAGACGACTGGGGTAAGCGTGACACTGTCACACTTGAACATGTTAGATATTAGGCGGGGTAAGTGTAACAGTTCCCGTATTTGAACAGATAATGGACATTAGGTCACAGAAATATATTAAACTTCAAGTATCAATATTATTCTTTACCGCTTACCTTAAATTTTGTTAAAATAACTTGAAAAACAACACAAAAACACTTCAAACATAGCCTCACGTATTGTCGAACGCCCGTCGCCAGTCGATTAGACATTCAATATGGCGTGTGTCGATAAAACAGTTCAAGTTTTGCCACTTAACGCTGTTACAAACAACGGCGTAAAAGTTCCTTCGTTGTTTGATAGATGGCGGTTAAACAAAAAACGTGTATATGCCGCGTAATTTGAAATTGTTACACTAGCCCCATTGTCACACTTGCCTCTGTTGACCTTATAAATGATAATAGTGCAAGTAAATATTATGAGGGGGACGATTATGGAAAACAACAATAGTACAAATTATTTTATGGAAAACAATACAATACCATAAATATCCGGTATCAATACTTACATTTGGTAATCGATTAATTGGAATGTTTTGTTGCAGGAGGCACAACTTGATAGCACAAAGTTCTCTTGCGGCCGGTCCCCAACGGCTGAGCATCCGCGAAATAATCTGGTTTGTTACGTCAAATCTCATATCGTCCTCTAGTTTATGTGGGGGCGGCTGCCAACCAGGAGGTGGCATTATCTTACAAATACCAAATCGAACTGCTTCCGGCCAAATTTTCTCGTAGAATATAAGAGGATCCTGAAAAAAAATATTACATCATAAACATTTTTAACATGAAATAATCTTGTCAAGAAAATTGGTTCTGAATTTTTAAAACTCGTAAAGTGACTACACATTTAAACATACTTACAGCAAATTCCTCCAAAGTAGGGTGGTACACAGGCGCATTTACTAGTACCCCACCATCCGCTGGCCCTAGGCCGCTGGTGCCAGGCTGAGCAAAATCTTTATCTTCAAGGTCTTCTGGGTTCATACTCTTGGCATCCTTTTCATTTTCAAGTACCCTCGCCAAACCGTCGACTTCAGCGATCATACTACGATCAGCCTCCATCTCTGCTCGCAACTTTTCTCTGATC
The DNA here is from genome assembly GCA_964057025.1 of Standfussiana lucernea. NCBI lineage: Eukaryota > Metazoa > Arthropoda > Insecta > Lepidoptera > Noctuidae > Standfussiana > Standfussiana lucernea. The sequence goes on along the minus strand of CAXKUT010000111.1, from coordinate 28,346 downwards.
TCCATTTTAAGGCGAGCAAACTCTCTTTCTTTTTCTTTCTGCATCAAAGTGAACCTCTCTTGGTAGCGAGATATCTCCGCCACACAAATATTTTTCTCAGCCATAATACGAGCTATTTCAGCTTGTTTTTGCTCTTCGAGCGCAGCTATCTCTTTTTCTTTTTCTTCGCGCATGCGGTCTTGCATCAGCTTCGCTTTAGCTAATCGTCTTTTAGCTGCTATCATTTTATGATGATGTACGCGGTTTGTTGTTTCTTGCTCGGGAGTAACACTACTATCGCTCAATTCACTGTCAGATGACATGCTCAATCTGCGATTCTCAAAACTTGCTTTCCGGCGCACTGTGCTTTCGTTTCGATCCTCTGAATTGTCGATTCTATCCTGTGTATCTTCTTTTCGACCCTCCGCAAGTTCGATTCGAAACTGTGCATTGTCGATGCTACCCTCTGCACTGTCATTTATCAGTTGGCCGACTGACAGGGTCTCAATTATCCTATCTAAAATGTGTTCTTTTCCTCTAGAAAAAACACACTTTTCCGTGACTTACATGTCGGTATAAAACAAACCGCAAAGAACTTTTTGCCGTGATACACGTTAGTTCCCATTTTCAGCATTACACGAGAATGTTTCGGAAGAAGCAAGAAAAGATCTTTGTTTTGGCGAGCCTTTGTTGTATCTGAAGGTTCTTCGTGCTCCTCTTGTTCTTTTTCCACCAGTTCGCTCTCTTGATCCTCGGCGTTGTTATTCTGCCCGTTTATACGTTTACTTGATACTATTTTTTGCGTAACTAATGCCGAAATCTTCATCAGTTTCTCTATCCTGAGGCAGGGCTTGCAAAGTTTGCAGCAGGAGTCCAATAGTTCGCTGGATGCATTCATAACATCCCGGTCTGAGCGCAACGATGCCCCAAGACAAGTCTTTTTCTGAAGCTTTCGGTTACGCATAGCATGTTCTACGTTCGAACATGTGCCATGGAAGACTTCTTGTAAATACCTTTCAGGTATGGATTTATCTAAGTACATTTTCCTATTACTGTAGAATTCTTCGTGTTCTTCGGTATCCGAGTCGTATGCTTCGATTTGGATCTGCGTGCCACTTGGTCCAGGTTCTAAAACAGGAGGAATGAAAATTAACGGGGATACAAAATTGAAATAAGGACCATATTAACAGAAATAAAAACTACTAACCTGGAGAATCCACACGTTTCCCCGAAACGTTATCAATGGCATCCTCGCGTCTCACCTCGCTGGTGACGACCGGGTCACAAGGGTTGACAGAGCCCTCCTGAAATTTCGATATGCCCAGCTCCTCCGCCATATTGTCAACCTTGTCCATCTCTGCCGGTTCATCTTCGGAATTGTCGTCAAAGTGTAACCTTATTATTTCATCTTCAATTGGTTCAGCCTGAACGGATGGGATAGCTAGTCTAGCACCGGCGCCGCCAAGTATGTCGAGCGTGCTATCAGTGGCAAGCATGCCTTTGGCGACCATGTCACCTGTGGCGAGCGTGCCCTCTTTAGCAACCATTTCATCCAGTGAGAGCTCGTCGTCTGATGAGGCGAGCATGACATCAAAGGCGCGCGCGCCCTCCCTGGCAATAAAGTCGTCTAAATCGATGTCGCTCTCAGTGGCGGACATGCTCTCTTTGGCAACCATAACATCTAGTGTGACCTCATCCTCTTTGGCGACCATGATTTCTAAATCGGGCGCGCCCGGTGTGGACATCCTGCCATCTACGTCGCACGTACTCTCAGTGGCGAGCGCACCCTCTTTAGCGACCATATCGTCTACGGCGAGCTCGTTCTCTTGGGCGAGCATAGAAACGGTATCGAGTGGGTTATCCGGGATAATGCAGCCATCTGGGGTGACTCGGTTCAGGGCTGAGTCTTCGTCTGCTTTGACGTTGACAGTGACGACCAGCTCTGGTATAGCAGGCGCTGGCTCCGAATTCCTCTTCTGGGGAGTGACCTGTTTGGGTGAACTCTGTTCAGGTGTAGTTTTCTTCAAACGTTGTTTCTTAAGGCATTTATCGGGCGAGCTCGTTCTCCGTTGCCTTTTCTTTGGAGTTTTTTCGGGAAAGCCGTGTTCAGGTGTGCTCAATTTGGGAGCGTTTTGTTTTGGTGTGGTCACCATGTGAGCGCTTTGTTTAAGAATGCCCACTATGGGAGCACTCTCCTTTACAGCAGTCCGTTCCATCAAATGTTTCGTTTGCAGGGCTTTCTTATTTCTATGTATTTTGTATATGAGGGGTTCATCGTCAGAAGATGTCCTTTTCCTCTTAGAAGTGACCTTTCTTGGAGGTGAACAACTTTGGGCGATTATTTTGTTTAATTCAAGCTTGCTAAGGCGCCTTGAACGCAACGACATGGCGTGTACTCGTTTGCACTCTTTTGCTTTTTTGAGGTTCGAAGTTTGCGTCCCTCAACAGGGCTCGTCGACACACTTGCATCTTGACATTCCTATGACAAATATATACATACGTTTTATGGCATACGGGGCAAAAACCAGTGTCGAATAAAAACAGATATATGGAGGATCGGAATTCCTGGAAGTCAGGCAGAGATAGATACCTTTGCCCAGCAGTTCAATGATGCAGAATTACAGTAACAGTAATATTGAGGATATAAGGAGAATATATTATTAGTTATTAAAAAAACAAGCTGTTTTCTACAAAAGTGCAATACCTACACGGATGTTAAAGGAGATGTATCATTTTCGGCCAAGAGATGTACATTTATCAAAAAAGAGGAAAAAATCGCACGAATTGAGGAAAAATATTCGTTTGTGAATTTAAGCCTGATTTCTTGTGCACAAAAAGTAATAGTTTTTCAATTATTGCCATATTCATCATGGCGGCTCTTAATTTGCATTTCGATTTCGTTCTGGAATCATGTCACATCAAAGCATAAATAACGTAGACGTTTAATGTGAAAGATAAGGTGTGTGTTCTTGCACTAATAATAATTTTTATTATTCTCATCAACATCTTTTTGACTAAATATAAGGAAGTGTGACGATTTCATGATTAAAAAAATACTTATTTATTTTACTTATCCGAAGTGTATTTCTGAACGAATAATTCAAAATGACATTTTGTTTTGAATAAAGAGTTTGCCGTTCCAGTGTCAGTCACTCTCGCTCATCTCGACCATAGACATAAAATAATATGGACTGGAAATACCTACGAAAAAACGTGTATACCTACAACTCATCATGTCTCATAAAATGGCTGCCATTTTATGTCCGTAAGGATTGAGGAGCCACTTTTCGTATCTTAATGAAATTAAAATAGTTATTTAGTAGTAAGTTCAAAAATTTTGTAGGCTCGATCCTCGATTTTGTAGTACGAGCCCCGATGCAAAATAGTGCGTCTAGTGTGAAATTTTCGCTGTGAAATTTTTTCTAACTTCATTATTTTTGTATATCTATATAAAATATTAAGCTGTTCTACTATCACATGTCGCGTTACGTATGCCATTTTTTTATTATGAACCAATATACTATTTTAGCTTTTTAAATTTATACATATCCTGTTTTAAATTCGAAGAACTTATAAGCAAAATAGTTCGTCTAATTGTTAATCGATGCAAAAGAGTTCGTCTATCGGTGAGTTAAATACGATTATTCCTTCTTTGTACAATTATGTTGCATAATTTAAATTTGCAAAAGTAATTCTGTGTCTTTTGTCAAGTGAGTCAGTATAAATTCAGAAATTTTCAGTTTTTTTCATTTGTTTTCAAATAACAATGGGTCGTGGCCACAGATATAATAAATACAGGAGATATGATTTGTAAACAAATGTATTCGAGTTCAGATGTCGCCGTGTTCTCCCCACTTAATTCACTAACACAAAAGCAAAAACTATAAGAACGGCACACGAGCTCATATTTCTCCCGCACACAAAGAAACTTACAGCAACACTAATAAACTCACTAATAGAACACAGGCATACATAGGGCGGGGCTTCTACCTGTAGCTACGGACTCAGAATAAACACTAATCGCAACTAGTGATGTGAAGAGGTAATCGTAGAAAAAATAGTATCGATGAAATTCAGTTACCTTTAATCTGCCCTTTTTATATATAAAAATATAGTACTATTTTTGCACCTGAATTCGAGGTGTTGGTATGTAGTCTTTCTTCAATGGTGAAAGTGAGACGAACATATCGTGTTATTTTTTGTGGGAAACCAGTTTGGACCTTTTCCTGTCGCATTTATCCACTTTTCTTTTATTTTTGGATACTTCGGATAGCTAAAATGTTAAAATAAAACCAAGGTGTGAATTGCGATGATGATATCAATGACACATGTGTAAGAGTACCGCAATAAATTAAAAACCCATACTTGATTCAATAAAAGATAAGTCGAGTAATCAAGAAATAGTAATGAATTGTATTTTTCAGTAATTAATTATATAATTTTTAACATTAAGTACCTCACATTAGTAAACAACAGCTATAAAGTTCCATGTAACAAAAATAGTCTAATTTTTTACCCTTGTGTAATCATTCGTACTAAGGGATCGTATAAAATATCGACAACCACAAAAGTGACATCACCTCTCTAATTATCTACCTAAAACACACCCGCTTCACGAAACTATCGTGTGAGTGAGAGTATCAGTAAAACACTTATCCATTGCACTATTAGACCAGCCGATTCATTGATCGATGTGTATTAAGCAAACAATGGTTGTTGTTCCTAATGAAAATAATTGCTTTTGGTACTTTATCGTGTTTCTAGTATCACGAAGTAATGTTTTAATGAATTTAATAAGAAAAACAATCATATTTTAGTATTTACGTGTGAAATGAGATGCCATCTTTCGTATAATTCACAATAGAGGTGTTATTTTTGCAAACAACCACTGTACAACGCGGCATTTTGTAAAAAAATCACAAGCAGTGAAGACGTCGCAAGTTGACATTCGACTAATGGCCGAAACTGGCAACAAGCCTCTTTGCGACTAGATGCGTTCGCAAGCGCCACGCCTCCTTGCCATATCTCCTGTATTTATTATATCTGTGGTCGTGGCAAACCCGAGTGTGAAGAGCTTCGAAAGCGAATAGTTTGTGGGGTCGATGCTGGCAAATCAAGTTACCAAATATCTAAAGACTTGATACTTCCCAGGTCTACAGTCCAATCTATCATTCAGCACTATAAACAGAATAGAACGATTTCTTGTTAGAAGAAAACTGGTCGACCGCGCATCACAAGTGCAGTAGAAACAGAATCCTTAAGAAAATTATCAAAAATAATCGTCGAGAGCTGGAGAACTCACGGTGCAATGGAAGGACATGATTCACAAAGACGTCTCAGTCTTCTTCTTAGCGTGTCGATGGCAATCTAAATTGTGTCAGCCCAGAATTGAGCTACTAGTTTGGCGCCTTCAGTCTAAGGTGATAATCTCTATACCATTCTCGTTTGAGCACTTTGTGGATAGTATGATTACGCCGGGAGCAGCAAACACTGCGTTACCGTGCTTTGGGTGACAGATCTCGGCGATAAGCGTAAGTCCATCGATGTGTGGCCGACTTTGTGTTTCACCTCGGTGGGTCTCTTGGACGCAAAGAATGTCGCAGTGGGTTTTGCGGTGAACATCGGAAAGAATTAGTTGATACTTGCAAAAGAGTCCTAAAAAGAAGTGTGGTCCTCTGTGGCCGGACCACAGTTTAGTACTCAGATGCTATAGTTCGAAATAATACCTACCTAAAGTCTACTTTCATCGGAATATATATATATATATTTAGTACCCCAAGAGATATCTTTTTATTTAACAATTTATGTGGTCCGGCCGCCAAGCAGTGCTCTCTGGCCGCGCCACCTCAAATTAAATAGAGTACAATGAACTATTAATAAATCAATATCCCGAAAAAAACTACCTAAAGAGTACCTTGCATACGAGAAATATGGTCCAATAAACCCCTTTAGTTAAGGAGTTATTAGTCGTAGGGTGTGGTCCGGCTGGAAGGTATACTCTGCCGCAAGTCAATTTTGCAATATTTAATATTAACTATCCTTAAATCAATTTATATAATAGTACCTTTTCTCTACTCTTCGTTGACACTTTTTTCTCTCAAGAAACTATTCATTTTGATTAATTAATCTTTAAAGTATGTGGCGCGGCTAGGGAGGATTACTTTCAGCAAATATAACGAAATATGCTTTGTTTCTTTATGCCAACGAAAACTGCATAATAAGTACTTGATAAAAAGACCTGGACTGCATGTATAAACTTCGATCATAAATAAATTGTATGTCGAATATTAATTTTGTTTTAGACAAAATTTTATTAAAAGATATTCCTATAGTTATACCGGAAAAATGATGCACAAATACACAATGCAGTCAGAACAACTCCACATCTCAACGAGTATGTTCGTACATGCCACGGAATAAACAAATTTTGTCTGATAAAGGCATTTCAGCCCTTGAAGAATCGGCTCAAACAATGTTAGAGATTGATTCAGGTGTGCTATGTGTTAAAAGTAATGACGACAGTGTAAAATGTACCGGTAAACAAATTATTAACTACACATTGAATGATTTATTAATATTTGAAATTGATTTAGGCGTTGATTTAGATGACATTCCAGACACTATGACATTACAAGGAAAATTATTTACACTGTTGTCAGTGATTGAGTATTTACCAAATATTCGCCATTACGTCGCTCACTGCAAGCGTCTGGATGATACTTGGGAAACATAATATGATGATTTAAGTACCAAAGTTACAAGGACTAAAAACCAGCAAATGAATGTTCTACCAGTTCTAACCAGTAAATTGTAAATTACAACTTATTTTTATCAAAATGTTTATTTTTAATTTAGGCCTTGCATTTTAAAGTTGGAAAATAACTTCAAAACTCCTTTATTTGTAATACTGATTGACTATATTTTTAATACGCTATTTTGGTAGACTCTTTTTTTCATTGTTATTTCTTGTTTAAATTCAATCTATTGACTTACGCCCGAAATTAATAAACTATCTATCGATGGATTTGCCTACTAGAGATAGAGTTTTGACATATTTTGTATGGAGCTTATGTCAAAATTCTTTTTTTTGCAAATCCATGGATAGATAGGTTATTAATTTCCAGCGTTAGGTTGTTATATAAAAAAACTTTTCCATCATTTACAATACCTTGTATTAACAATTGTTAATATTTAATTATGAAAATATATTTGTTATTCGTATACTTATTGTTTATTTTAAACCAAAATTTTCACTTACTTCGTCAAATCAACTACCTATTCTTAGGTAGATAAACAAAACCCAAAAAAAGCACCTTTTTCAAAATCATTGTTGGTTAACCCGGCGAGCATGATCCAGGGTATCTCATACCCTGTTAAAATTTAAAAGTACTGTATATTTTAAAATCCTCGTCTGGCGACACTAGATCGGTGAGTAGCTGAAGGTAGGGGCGTGCGGGACGGGGTAGTGGCGTGCGGGACGGGGTAGTGGCGCGAGGCATCCGCGAAGTTATACGTGCACAAACTTGTCTCGGGTATGTTATACCCTGCCTCATTTTTGACGTATTTATTTTACGTAATGATTTAATAATGAATTTTAACTGTTTTATTAGATTTTTTTTCAATTAATTTCAGATTTTGTTACTTTTTGTTTGTTGTTTTTAGATTTTTGTTATTTCTTTATTATTTTACTACATGAATTTGTTATTCGTTCATTTATTGACCATTTTTTTTTTAGTTTTTGACCAAAATGGATATTGAAAGTCAAGAGGAACAGATTCGTGCTATGTTGGAAGAGGCAGCAACTGATTCTTCTGGAGAATCCAGTTCAGAACAAGAAACTGATCATTGTAGTGAACACGAAGTGAATTCTGATACGGAGCAAGAAGGTGACGATTCAGCTGATGTTTCATCTAACTCCAGGGAGGAAGAAGCTGTAGTATTTACTACAGCTCAATCAGGTAACGACTCCGAGGACGATTTACCATTGTCACTACTAAGGCAGAGAGTATCAGCTTCTAGGCAAATAAGTGGACCTTTTTATAAGTCTAAAGATGGTACCAAGTGGTATAAAAATTGTCAGCGTCCAAACGTGAGACTTCGTTCTGAAAACATAGTAACCGAGCATGCTCGAGTAAAGGACATTGGAAAAGATGCTTCTACAGAGTTTGAATGCTGGAATATTTTTGTGACTCCAGAAATGCTTCAAGAAATCTTGATCCACACTAATTCGAAAATTCGCCAAAGACAAATTAAAAGTGCAGCAAATAATTCTAATAGTAATGCTTCTTCTTACATGCAAGAAACCACTTTACGTGAGTTGAAAGCATTTATTGGCTTACTGTACTTAGCTGGCCTCATCAAATCTAATCGTCAAAATTTGAAAGATCTTTGGCGAACTGATGGAACTGGCGTTGATATATTTCGTACCACCATGTCACTGCAGAGATTCGGGTTTCTTCAAAATGCTGTACGTTTCGATGACAAAGCCACAAGAGAGCAGCGTAAACAAATTGATAATATGGCAGCCTTCCGAAGCATTTTTGATCAGTTCATTCAACGCTGTCAAAATGCGTACTCTCCAAGTGAGTTTCTGACTATAGACGAGATGTTACTAGCATTTAGAGGTCGATGCCTGTTCCGCGTCTACATTCCAAACAAGCCAGCTAAATACGGCTTAAAAATTTTAGCTTTAGTCGATGCAAAAAGCTTTTATGTTTTGAATTTGGAAGTGTACGCAGGCAAACAACCGTCGGGACCATTTATGCAGTCAGTAATAAACCCTTTGAGGTAGTGGAGAGACTCATTCGACTAGTTTCTGGTTCACACCGAAACATAACATTTGATAATTGGTTCACTGGATATGAGCTAATGTTGCATCTACTAAAGGAGCATCGCCTTACGTCGGTTGGAACTGTAAGAAAGAACAAGAGACAGATTCCTGAATCTTTCATTAGAACTAACAGGCAACCTAACAGCTCACTCTTTGGATTTCAGAAAGATATTACACTTGTTTCCTATGCGCCAAAGAAAAACAAGGTGGTTCTTGTTATGTCCACCATGCATCATGATAATTCAATAGATGAATCTACTGGTGAGAAACAAAAACCAGAAATGATAACATTTTATAATTCAACCAAAGCTGGCGTTGACGTGGTTGACGAATTGAGCGTTAATTACAACGTTAGTCGCAACAGTAAACGATGGCCTATGACTTTGTTCTATGGTATTTTGAACATGGCAGCTATCAATGCTTGCATTATATATCGAGCAAACAAAAACGTTACGACCAAAAGAACAGAATTCATTCGTAATTTGGGCTTATCAATGATTTACGAACACCTACATTCACGAAAAACTAAAAAAAATATTCCAAGGTACATCCACCAGCGAATCGAAGAGCAGCTCGGTGAGCCCTCACCTAGACCTACAATTGCACCCGGACGATATGTCAGATGCCAGGATTGTCCATATAAGAAGGACCGAAAAACGAAACATTCCTGCAATGCTTGTGGCAAGCCCATATGTTTGGAACATGCAAAATTTATTTGCGAAAATTGTACTGATCTCAACAGTGCTGATTAATCCTATTTCAATAAAAAAAAAATACTTAATTAGTTTTTTTACGAGGTGGATCTCATTATCTTTTAGTTTTAAGTTGATTTACATTCCAAAGAATAATAATTTTGTTGAATTCTTAATTTTTGTGAAACCTTATACTTTGTTCCTAAAATTACATAGTATAAAATAATTATGAATAAATAAATCATTATTATTTTATAAAGAACTTCTTTCATTTAACTCCATTAAATAATTCATTATTTTACAAAATAAAATCAACAAAATAAAAATAATAATAAAAATAACTATATTACGGTACATTAAGATAAGGGTATGTCACACCCTGCCACATTCTTGAAGTAACTTTTTTTCACCTCATGCTCGCCGGGTTAAAAAAATAAAAGTTTATAGATGAAGTCCAAGTCTTTTTATCAAGTATAAGTTATGCAGTTTTCGTTGGCATAAAGAAACAAAGCATATTTCGTTATATTTGCTGAAAGTAATCCTCCCTAGCCGCGCCACATACTTTAAAGATTAATTAATCAAAATGAATAGTTTCTTGAGAGAAAAAAGTATCAACGAAGAGTAGAGAAAAGGTACTATTATATAAATTGATTTAAGGATAGTTAATATTAAATATTGCAAAATTGACTTGCGGCAGAGTATACCTTCCAGCCGGACCACACCCTACGACTAATAACTCCTTAACTAAAGGGGTTTATTGGACCATATTTCTCGTATGCAAGGTACTCTTTAGGTAGTTTTTTTCGGGATATTGATTTATTAATAGTTCATTGTACTCTATTTAAGAGTCTATAGAAGCTCAGCTCAAATTCTAATTTGGCCCCCAATTCCCCGCGCCACCTCACTATTTTATCGCGATCGGCGCGATCGCACACAGCTCGCGGTGACGCGGGCGGGCACACGAAGTCGAAGCGATTTTGTTAGAGTAAACTACACTATTATCGGACGAGTACTAAGTACTTAATAAAATTATCAATCATAATTTAATATTAACTTGTCATTATATGAACATAAAATTGTACATCGCAAATTTAGTTTCAATGTACCTACTAACGTCAAAATGGAATCACTTACCATGTGTTAGTACAAGTATTTTACTATATTTGTCTTTAAAATCATGAAAAACAACAAATCGTAAAATATTTCTTGCTCTTACTATGTTATTTTTGTTTTCAAATATCACAGCGACTGTACTATTTTTGCAGCAAATACATTGCCCCTTAACCACTACCTAAGTTTGCCGCTAAGTGACTGGACAAGCAATGTAAACATCACAAAACGATACTTTATTAAGTGAATGCATCGCGGCGGTGGCGTCTTGCGGCAAGTTAGTGATGTGCTTGTGCAGATCGACTAACGTAGGCTATCGATCGATCGATAGGATTAGATCTCTTTGATAATATTACGTTTTACCAATTTGAGCAGTTCCCATTGAATAATGACATAAATTATTTCTTATCAAATCTGTCATGGAAAAATATATGAATTTAAGAGTACACTATTTGACAAAAAGTGCCACCCCAGTAATATCAAAGCGGCAAGTGCTGCACAAATACTTCCACTTTACAGGTCAGTGAGTAAACACCATAGCAGGGTTCAACAATACCTACTGTTTCAATTTCAATACGCTATGACAGCTTAAACCAACGTAACCGGATTTTTGATTGTGTTAATTTACTTAATAATATTTTTTTTAGCTACATATTGTTTATTTTTATTATAATATTTTCTGGACATGCAGTTTATTATTTATTTTATTTTGAGGACCCCAATTTTTTTTTTGTACAATAATAAATGTAAGATTCGATAACTTTCCGATTTAGTCAATCACTAGCGTATATTATGTAAAATAAATTGCTTTTGCACAGCACAACGATAGCAACCGATGTTTTTGTGTGGGTAAGTTGTACGGTGCATGGTATATACACGCTGTGATTGATGGGATAAGGTTTATAATTGATCGGGTAGTACGTTCTGTTTTAAGAAATGCGGATGTTTGCGTGACGGCGTACTTATTGCTTTTGCTTACCTCTCATTGTACGGAATGCCTATACAATGTGAGATCAGCTTATACTGGAAATGTATAGTTTGATAATTATGTAGCCGTGGGTACGAATAACAGATCAGTTACATTTTTAGGTAGGTAGAAGATACTGACGAATTTACCGGAACATCATCTTTATCACCATCGTTTTCAGTACTGTGTAATCGACGTCTTCTAGAAAGATACATTATAATTATTTAGCTAAATTACCAAGGTACGTCAGTAAGTTCATACATTTTATGTATGTGGTAGGTAGAACTACAGTCGGATAAGTAAGTTACAGTTTTGTTTCTTGTAGTTAGATAGGTAGGTACTTACCGAACATACCTATATTTTTGATTAGGTATTTCTAAGCGCTTGGCTGCTGCACTGCGGGTCGCGGGTTCGATTCCCGCACGGAACAAATATTTTTATAGCCTAACGATAGTTGTGAAGATTTGTGTTTGTAATCGCACCGTCTCCGATTCAGGAGAAATCCTGGAGTGGGACAACATTATAAAAAACAATTACTAAGTACTTACTGTAGATACCTATATTTTGTTGTAATAAGTATACATACATAATATATTGTCAAAACAAAACTATATCGGTAATTATTATCTTTTTATTTTTTATAAAAGTTGCCCCACACTGGATTTCTCCTGAATCGTGGACGATGCATTTGTGATTGAAACTTACAAACACAAATCTTCACATGCAGAAACACCTGCGACTCGTAGCGCAGCAGCCAATCGCTTAGCCACTGCACCAAACGTGTCGTATGCTGTCTACCTATATGTTTGTATATAAATAGTAGATAGGTAAATAGATACTTATTTCATTAAGTTTATCATATTATGTTTGCCTGCTTCTTTACGCCAACCGTTATTTCCCATTGCGCCACACTATAAACCTAAGTACATAAATTTTAATTTTACGTCGTCTTGTTGCGTAATGTGTGTTCTGAGCGCAAGCGACACAGCTCTCCCGTTCGAAAGCCGAAGCGAGACTGAGCGCGGGTGGCGGGCGGCAGAGAACCAACTTCAAGACGCCGATAGTTTAGGTATTTTCTTTTTAAGGTGAAAATAACAGGAATTTAAAAAAAATAAAAAACATAAGACCTGCTTTATAGGTAGTTCAGTTAGTATGCCAAGTTTCATGATTCTAATTTTAAGTATTTTTTGAATACCAGCGGTTTATCGTTCGGTTTGGAGGTAACTTTGGAATTTTTTTCTATCGAGAAAATTTTATGGAATCGTGTTTTCGTCAAACATAGGACCTAGCATTAATCCTCAACTTTACCGTATATTTATTTCAAAATTAATGCTGCAGTATTTTCGGCATAACGGAGGATCATGCTAAGCCATCTGAGCTACCATAGGCCCTTAACTCTTTTCTTCATAGTGGTCAGTAAAGCTAACCACCTATTTATTCGCTTGTTTTACGATATAGAGACATCTGTTGGTTACAATTTGAATTAATATGTACGATATTAACGTGTAACATTTGAATAGCGCCAATTGTCAGTGCTTTGACGGTCAGAAGGAGAACTAAACTTTCAAACGAAAGTTGGTAAAATTTTAATTCGTTGTTTTGCAAGTGTTATATTTCATTGGTAAGTTATTATTTACAAATATGAATTATTTATATACTGAAATTGTTGAAATATGATTAATTAAGTATAATAAGTATAAATATACGAATAAACATAAGAGGTTCTTGACTATGACACCTTATTTAAAGTGGTTAGCAGCGGTAACCACCGTACTGTAAAGGCATAATTTTTCAATAACAAGTAGTCTATTTTACATTGGTTTTATTATTGCAGATAATGAAAAGAAGAGGTTTATCAACCTGGGACATAGAGAATGCCTTATCGGAATATATCGATATACCTTCTGATGATGACAGTTATGCGGGTGGCGATGGTTCGGATATCGAAGATGGGCTCATCGTTGAAGGCCGAAGTACGACAACTGGAGAAATTTTCCTCGAAGAAGACTTCCAAGGTACTAATCCACCTAACTCTGAATTTGAATCCGAAGATGACACACCTCTAGCCAGATTATCTTCTTCTCAGCCGTTACGCCCATCATCAGCACCAGCGCCACAACCCGGACCATCTACTGCGCGGGTTGAAATACAGGTTCCAAAATGGAAAAAATCGTACTCAATTTTACCTCCTGACGATTATGACCCCTCCATACATAACATACCTACTGACTTGTCATGTCTGGCTGCTCACAGAGAACTATCTCCACTTAGCATTTTTCAGTTATTCTGGACAAAAGAGCTTGTTCAACTTATCACATTTCAGACTAACTTATATGCTGAACAAAAAGGAGGACCTTATAAGCCTGCCACAGAAAAAGAAATGGAAGTATTCATTGGTCTCAATTTGGTGATGGGAATAAAAAAGAGCCCAAGTTACCGAGATTACTGGTCTTCTTCATCCGACTTACGAGACGAGTACATATCGTCATTCATGCCTTTGACGAGATTTTCTTGGATTCTAGGGAACCTTCATTTGAATGATAACAACTTGATTCCAAGTAGGACAGATCCTAACTATGACAAGCTGTACAAAATCAGGTCATTTATTGATAAAATTAGAGATTCATTCATAAAAAACTGCTACCCTACAAAGAATATTGCAATAGACGAGTCAATGGTAAAATTCAAAGGAAGAAGTTCTCTCAAGCAGTACATGCCCAAAAAACCAACTAAACGTGGGTACAAGGTTTGGACTAAGTGTGCATACTCTGGCTATTGCCTTGACTTTGAGATCTATACTGGAAAAGTTGGAGATAAAGTGGAGACAGATTTAGGAGGTAAAGTTATTAGGAAGTTTTGTAATGGCCTGGAAGGAAAATACCACCGTGTGTATTTTGATAACTATATCAATAGTTATGCTTTACAAGCATATTTACGAGAGAAGCACAATTTATGCTTGTGGAACTGTCAATGCTTCTCGTAAACACCTGCCGGAACTAAAAGCAGACAATAAACTGCAACGTGATGAATCTGAGTATCGTATCAGTGATAATGAAATGGTGTCTTATATGAAATGGAAGGATAAGCGGTGTGTTTATTTGTTGACGAACTTTCATGACCCTAAGATTAACGTTAAAATTACTAGACGCGAAAGAAATGGCGAAGCTGTTGAAATTAACTGTCCGGAAGCTATCAAAGATTACAATGACAATATGAACTTTGATGATAAGTTTGATCAATTGAAGGGGAGCTACGCAATTGATAGAAAATCAAAAAAATGGTGGCACCGCTTATTCTTTCATTTTTTAGACTGCTCAGTGGTCAATGCATTTATCTTTTTTCAATTCAATTCAATTCATTTATTGCATCAAATATGGTAGGTACATGAATTTCTTAAATAAAATATTTAGTAACACACATTTGGCCAATACATAGCATGCAATAGTACAAGTTTTTACACTTAAGATATTAATTATTACTAGTTAACAAACAAACATTTTGTCAAATTATGTACTTAACAGTTAGATATATCTGTGCTTTAATGTATAAAATTTACAGGGACACTTTTGAAAGAACTCATCTATCGAATAAAAACACTCTTGTAACAACCACTTCCGCAACGCAACACAAAACTTATTGAAGGGTAGTTGAGTAATCGTCCCAGGCAAAGCATTGTAAATTAAGGGAGCCATGTAAACGCAGCTCCGCCGAAAAAGTTCTAGCTTTGGAACGGGCATTTCAAAATCTAAATGTGTAGCTTTCCTTTTATTTCTGTTATCTTTCTGTACAAATAGTTCTAGATTGGACCTCACAAACCTGGCAACATCGTAAATATAAATACATGGTACAGTCAATAGATTTTGCGACTTGAATATAGGCCTGCATGAGTCAGACCATTGCATTTTGAATATTGCACGAATACACTTTTTTTGGGCAATGAAGATCTTCGCTATTTCGGAAGAGTTTCCCCACACAACTATACCGTATCGTATTACTGAGCAGACGTATGCGTGATACACCATTATGGCGGTACGCAAAGATGTAATATTTTTAATTTTTTTTAAAGCAAATACGAATTGATTGATTTTTTTAGAAATTATTTCGATGTGATTCTTCCAAGTAAAATGCTCATCAAGTGTTACACCCAGGAACTTTGCATTACGTACCTGTTCTATATCATTATTGTTAATTGCAACATTAAGGCGTACCGGTTTACTTTTAAATGTTTTGCAATGAAGCACATTGGTTTTGGAAATATTAATTTTTAATTTATTAATGTCTAACCATTTTATAATGTCATTTAATGTTTGCTTGATTACCATGTCAAAATTTTGTACATTTCTACATTTAATAATAATAGTGGTGTCATCGGCGAACAATACACACTGGTGTTTTATTGACTGAGGCAAATCATTTATGTACAGAAGGAACAATAACGGCCCCAAGATACTACCTCGTGGAACACCACAGCAATTAATCCGTACTTCAGAATCAAAATCTTCTAAGGTGTTACTAAATTTGTTTAATTTCGTTAACCTCGTTACCTGTTTTCTGTTAGTTAGATAAGATTGAAACCATTTGTTTACTGGACCTCTGATACCGTATCTTTCAAGTTTTTCTAGAAGCCGCGCATGATCAACACGATCGAACGCCTTACTTAAGTCTAATAGCAATGCACAAGTAGGTATTTTATCATTAATATTCGTCATCATTGCTTTCACTAGCGTAAATATTGCCAAAGTCGTTGATTTATTTTGTCTAAACCCGTATTGCTGGTCGACAAGAATGTTGTGTTTAGTAAGAAATTTCACCACTCGTCTGTACATAATTTTTTCAAAAATTTTTGATAAAATGGGAGTGAGAGCGATAGGTCGGTAATTGTCAACGTCTGATTTTGACCCTTTTTTGTATAGCGGCTTTATCAGAGACAGTTTTAGCTTATCAGGAAAACGGCCCTGTTCCAAGGATAAATTAACAATGTGAGCCAATGGCGATGCTATATGTTGAGCTATTTTTTTTACGAGCTCGGTTGTTATGTTATCATACCCAGCCGATTTTGTGTTTTTTAAAGACATTATGATACGATATATTTCATAATCGTTAGTGGGTTCTATAAATATACTTTTATCATTTGATTCTATTTTATGTATGTCAGTTTTATTATTCTTATAAGTAGAGCAATTATCATTATTATTAGAAATGTCAACAAAGTGATTATTAAATTTATTAGCAATGTCAGATCCAGATGTCAACGTAATACTACCATCAATAATTTTACTGATATATTCCCTAAACGGTTCGTTACCCATATTGCGTTTCACAACATCCCACGTGGCCTTAATTTTATTACGAGAAAAAGTAATGTGTCTTTCATTACACAAGGACTGTAGCTTATTCATGCACTTCCTTAATAATTTAGAATACGCTTTGTACTTA
Organism: Standfussiana lucernea; assembly: GCA_964057025.1. Lineage (NCBI taxonomy): Eukaryota > Metazoa > Arthropoda > Insecta > Lepidoptera > Noctuidae > Standfussiana > Standfussiana lucernea. The sequence goes on along the minus strand of CAXKUT010000111.1, from coordinate 11,332 downwards.
CTCTTATTTTCATTATTCTTATTTAAGTAATACTTGTACCTTAGTGAGCGCTTAGTATTACAACATTTCTTCACGCCTTTTGTTATCCATTTAGGTTTACCACTGTTGTGTTTCATTTTAACTCTAATGCAAGGGAAACATAGTTTATAAAATAATGTCAACAAATCATGAAACTTGTCAAAGGCTTCATTAGTATCTGCTATATCATAGATTTCACCAAAACTTATGCAGCTGATGTAATTTACGAATTTTGTGACATTCTCTTTATTTAAATCATTTATAGTCATGAAACAGTGATCCATTTCCCCTCTGTTTGAAGTTTCCTGTTCAATTTTGACTAGTTGAGCTGTGTTATGGTCAGACAGGTACAAATTACATGTCTTACCAGTGACGTTATCAAAATTGCTGATAATGTTGTCTATGCATTTATTAAGCCTAGTCGGTTCATGAATATGATATTTCAGTCCATAATTAAGCATCAATTCCTTGAATGTGGTACTAGTTTTATCAGATAATAGCAAATCTATATTAAAATCGCCACAAACTACTATATTGCATTTTGTGTGTTGAAGTTTTGTTAAAACTTTCGTAAAATGATCAAAGAAAATATTAATGTCAGAGTTTGGTATCCTATATATACATAATATAATTAGCTTTAGCTGTTTTATTTCAACACCACATATTTCGAAATGTTTATTAATAGCAAATTCCTTTACGGCATCTAACTCAACACATTCGAAACCTTTCTTACACAAAATACACGTGCCTCCACGTCGTTCTAGTCTGGAATAGATTGCACCGAGATAAAAATTACTTATATTCAAATATTTTTCTTCACTCCTTTTTATGAAATGTTCACTTAGACATACCACTACCACATTTTCATTTAGATCATGCAGCTCACTTAGTGCTACCTCTAAATCTTGCAGTTTATTTAAAGCACCAGCAATGTTTTGGTGAAACACTGAAAATCCATTTTTAGTTACGAAAAAGATGATTTTTTGTCCCCACAGAATCATTTGAGTCTATCTGTGAGGTTACTTTAAGGGATTTAAAATAATAAGGAATCGTGCCTTCCCTTGGTTCTATATTGGTATTATTAGTTACTGTTTGATCATTGAAGTTTACCTGCGAGGTTTTATTAATTAATGGAAAATAATAAGGTATTGTTCCTTTCTTTGGTTTTACGTTATCATGATTTTCCCAGAAATAATGAGGCAATGTTTTCTGAGTGTCAATACCCTTTTTGAATTTGTGGTTGTTATAAGAGAGGAATTTGTTGCTGTACTGGATAACATTTATCTGATGAACTATTTGTTGTGCAACATTCGTTATATTGTTTGTTTCAATAGATGTACAGTTGTCATAAGTTCGGATAAGTGGCTTTAGCTGATTATTTAATTTACATTCATTAAGAAAAAGATTATTAAATATATTTACTACAAATACATTGCAATTTTTAAGAAAATGTAAAGCTATAGAAATTTCTGACATAAACTCAACTGGATTTACATCATTACTCCCTGTCATTATGATAACATTGTCGGTTTTTGATAATGTCTTAGCCATGTTGCTACAGTCCGACAAGACATATTTTGTTCTTGCGTCTGGTCTAGTTATAGATTGTATTTTATAATCGCTGATTATAAATTCACTTTTATTCTCGATAAGCGTCTGAACGATGCCTTTCCCTTGATTGTCCGATAGAAGGAATATTTTGCCACATTCATGATTACATAAAAGATCATTATTCTCAACTTGAGCCTGATGTTGCTGTTGTTCTGTTGGTACATCTTCAGGTAAATCCCCTACAAAGGTGCATCCTAAATTATCATTGCCAGTGTTAATAATATTAATGTCAGCGTTAATCAAATCAGTGTCAGTTTGTAAGCTTATGTCTTTCCTATTATTACAATTTAAGTTGCCTCGATTATCTTTATTATAGCATTCATCCAAGCTCGGTTCCAGTCGTAAGCTCCCAGTATTCAATACTTCTCTTTCCTCTTTCGTATGCCGTAATTTACGCTTGAATTGCTTCATAGTGACATTCTGAGGAGTAGTGACATACCCTTCTTCCGTACTTATATTTAAGCATTTGCTAGATCGTTTTTCCTGAGTCTTTGGCGTAGCCCTTCTTAATGTTGACAAAGGACTTTTACATAATTGTTTCAAGACAACTATCTGCTGATTTAGATGATCAATTACTTCTAAGAGACTATTTTTTTCTAAGATGGTAGTGTCAAGTTCATTTTCTACACTCTGTAATTGTGATTTCAAGCTATTGATTTCTTCTCTTAATTCTTCAATATAGCTATGATTAATATTAGTAGATAGGTCTAAACTTTTTGTTAAATATTCTGAGTCCGTGCTAATATGTCGACGTCCCCGGGGAATAAACCGGTTATCGCAAAAATCAAATTTTACAGGAAAAATGATTTAGTGTTTTTGGGGTATATCTCTTCAACAAAAGCTAATTATGACAACATTGTTATATGACGGAAAAGCTAATTTTTACACGAAAAGTTTATAGTATTAAGTGTAACTATTAAATATACACAGAATTAGTTATTCACCAAAATACATATTACCGAAAATGGTTTCATACAATTTTTAGGGTATTGATATCTTACGATCCTAACTTATCAATATTATTCCAGTAATATTTACTTACCGAATTATTCTTGTAAATTTCTTAAAAATCATAGGCATAATATTGCTTTACTGGATTATTAAACGTGTTTTTTTATTACAGAGAGAGATTGTAATGTTCAGTTACCGACTTATTACGGTAAAATTTTAAATAACCATAAAAGGGTAAAGTAGTGTAACCCGTATTTTATAGAAAAATTTTGATAGTCATATTTTCGTAATCATTAAAAACCGATTTGGTAAAATAAATTTATCGTCTGTATCTTCGAGGGAATAATTAAAGAAAACTCACAAAATTGATTAAAATTACAACGTTTATTGGGAACAAAGATCTCCTAGAGATCACAAATTACGATCAGTAAAAGTGTAAAAAAGTAGCCAGTAAAAACATTAATAACTAATCGGTATCATCATTGGCATCATCATTATCATCGCGATCCTCACTATTTTCTACAGAAATTAAGGATTCGTAAAGTGCGTGGTAATACCGTAGAATCGCTCCACTATTGCACAAAGACAGTAAATCTGTATGCAACGCCTTGCTTATAGGAAGAGGTTGATGATAAGCACGTGCCAGTACAGTATCTTCTATCAAAGCATCTGTCTTAGGTTTTCGCTCACGTCGTTTGGTTTGAAATGAATTTGAAATATTTAATTCAGAATATGCCTCATCAAAATCATATTTAAAGAAAACTTTGTCCTGTTGGGATGACGATACATGAATTTCCATTACATCAGACCATCGTATCGTATTCCCATCTATATCGCGACGCCAATTCAAAGGATTTGCCAATTTTTTTTTGTCTAAAATATCTGTTTGCTCCAATTATTTCATAGTATATTTTTCTCCCGAGACTTTGGAGTTTAAAATTATATTATATATCTGATCAGGTGTGTAAATAGACTTATTTTTCATGTTCCTTTCAATACAGGCATGCATCGAGTCTCCTTCGTTCTGGCTATGTCCAGTCTCGAAAAATCTGTGCGTTATAGACAAATTTAAAGTTTTTGCTGCGTATGCATATAAGGCAAAAACGAACCTGTTCTTATTTTGGCCATAACAACCATTCGAATAAAAATATATCTTGTTAACACCTCGCTCCTGTTCACTCTTCAAGAATTGCAACAAACTACTGCCAATTTCTATGCAGCCTCGTTTTGCGATTTGGGAATGCCACACGTAGCAATACCCTTTTTTACGTAGAGCGTCAAAAAAAGTAAAATTGTACACAGGATACTTGCGTTTACAATGAAAAATGCCTACAGCTGATTGTGGAATACTTAACACTTTTTGCAGGTCGAAGATAGCAATCGTGCTATCGTTTTTGTCAATTGTCATTTTTTCTTCATGTTGAATTTGCCGGATTCTCTCTTTTCTATTTAAATGACGTCTATAGCTTTCTTCTAAAGACTCTTTCTCTGATGGACTGGCTTGCTCATATAAGAAACATGTAGAACATTGATCTTTTTTAGGCTAAAAAATGAATAGTTAAATTTTGTGTTAAAAATGGTTTCATATTGACGTTTTGTCGCCATCGTAACTTCAACATAATTTTGCTGTGGAAACCACTCAGTGTACAAACGATATATTTTTGATATGTTGAGGTCTTGTGACTGATATTCTCGAGTTGAGCTTTCTCTTGTATAATGAGATCTACTTTAGGAAATAATGAAATATGCTTCTCAATACTCGATTCCGTGCTGGAGCTCATTTTTCGAGGTCTATTGGTGTGCTTACCTCTTAAGTCAGTAATCCCTTCGTCTAATTTAAATTTTTCTATTGCTGTATATACCATTTGTTCATTCATTTTATAGTGTTTAGGAAAAAAAAATTACAAACAAGAATCTCTACATTATTTAAAGAAAAAACATATTTTATAGTCTGTGTGCGATTATTTTTTACCACAAAATTTACGCTAATAAACCTGTAATCGCGTTTACCGGAAATTTTGCTGAAATATTTTACAGTAATATTACTTTACCGAAATGTGGCCACAGAATTTAATTTGTATTGATGTATTTCGTTATTTTTCTAGTAAATAAAAAGTGGAAAATTTCCAAAGAACAAAAGTGTTATAAGGGAAACCTTTGGAATTTACCGCTGAAAAAATTTGAAAAAAATTGCATAAGTGTATCCCGACCCATAGATACCGTAACTGGTATAACAGTAAAAAGTCAGTAATAGTATAATACAGGTTTATTCCTTGGGGGCGTCGATGTGTATGTGTGTGTGTGTGTGTGTTTTTTTTTTATTATTTTTTTAATATGAGAAGTGTTAAGAGATTCTGTCGATCTCGATTTAAATAATTTTCTTGGTTTAACATTTACATTGAGTTCATCCATTTTAAACTGTGATTACTTTTATAATTTAATTAACTTTCGTAGGTAGGTGAATAGTCATTCAAAGACTTGTACAAGGACCTTCAAGAAGACCCTAACACATGTCTCGACAAACTTTTTCTAAAAGATTTTAGACGTAGAGTGTATCAAGATATGTTGGCGCCTGCTTATGTAAGCAATAAAACGCTCATGAAAAACAGGTCTAGAACCAATCCTTCATCACCGAGTTTGGTGTCCATAAAAAAACACAAACCTGAAGTTCCTCGATCTGTTCGCCTAGCTGTCGCAAATCATCAGCCAGTTCGAGGAACTTCCAGGCGTTGTAGCAGGTGCAGCACAAAAAAAGAGCCCGTGCGAACAATTTGGGGTTGCAAAATATCCCTTTCCCTTAAAGTTCCCTTATGCTACCGAGAGGGCAAATTTTGCTTTGAGGACCACCACAAACAATAATTTATCTTTTGAGAAGTGATAAGTAAGCGTTTTATAATTTTTTATATGTTTTAGTATGTAAGCATTTTTTGTTAGTAGATTTGTCAAAAACGTGTAAAAGTGTATTTAATAATAATAATAAAAAATCTTACTATATTTAGCTATTTTCTTCACAGTGGTCACCCACAGCACAGATAATACATATGTCGGAGAAAGCGATAACTTTTAAACATCAAGTTGCTGATTTGACCATTGTAGTAGGGGTAAACGCCGTGACGTCAGATGTTGTTTTAATGGCGGCACGTGGACAGAGTCGTTTTGTAGAGTGGGGATTGTGCCGAGATCACTTTTGCTCGGAACTCCAACCAAGTCACTCCTTCAGAACGAAACTGTCGGTTTGCCCATTTTGTGGAGATTATTTGTTAGTGTTATTTAATGTAAATTTGTGTTAAATAATAAACTGTGATTTTTGTGTACCGAAACCGAAACTATTATTTTAACATTTCATCATGAACCTGGTACCACCGAACCCTAATGACAACGGCGCTATCGCTCAGCCATCGCTTACGCCGTCATCAGAATTGGGATCTGGACTCTATTCCCACTGGCGTGCTATGTTCGAGATGCAGCAGAAGAACATGATGCAGCTGATCGAAGCCATCAGGACATCAACAGTGGCACCTCAGATCATGCTGCCAGAAATTAATCCGGAGCTACCAGAGACCGATCCACGTGCTTGGTGCGATACTATCGATATTTGCCTCGACGAACGTCCACTGGAGGGTGCATCGCTTATTATAGCTCTGAGCAAAGCCCTGAAAGGTAATGCGTCATCGTGGCTGTCGCAGATTTCGCATGCAGGCATGACGTGGCAGCATTTCCGCGACTTATTCCTTGCGCGTTATGCATCCACTGAAACTCTTGCTGCATCACTTGTTAACATCCACAATGGCCGGCCGAAGGAGGGCGAATGTCACGCAGCGTACGCCAGCCGCCTAATTGCGAAATTATCGGCGAAATGGAAACATCTGTCACCAGAAGAAATAACGGTATCGTACGTACTTGCCCATACATCTCAATTTGATACTCGTTTACATCGCCTCGCTTTCACCACTGAGATTCTTGATCGGAATAAGTTGCTGGAAGAGATGAAGTCATTGATCTACTTGAAACGGAAACACACTGAAGATCATCCCGCTACGACAGACGTTGAACGCTTCAAGTGTACACAAACAAATTCATTCTTGTGTAATCATTGCAAAAAGCCTGGGCATAAGGCCATAGATTGCCGCCTTAGGAACGCAAGAATGAACTCCACTCACTATAACACGTCACAATCCAATTCTACGCGAGGGGACAAGCCGATGACTCCCACAGCTGCAAGCACTACATAGCCGCCGGCTTCTTCGTTTAAGAAACCCATCACTTGCTTCCGATGTGGCGAGAAAGGTCACATCTCCTCGCAGTGCAGCCGACCTGGAACGAGCACAGCCATAGGCGCTCACGGGACCAGCGATTCCGGTCCGAGCACCGTCCCTCAGCGACGTGTGGACAGTTGTGAGGTTCGCGGCGTCCTTGGACAGCTACAACAATCCGGTGAGTCGTTTTCATTTTGTTTTGATTCCGGCGCCGAGTGTTCTCTCGTTAAACAAAGTGTAGCTTATAAATTCTCGGGCAAACGTTCACTTTCAACCGTGCAAGTAATAGGTATCGGTAATAATTCGAATGTTTTTAGCACTGAACAAATTCTTAGTGATGTTGTGGTCGACAATAACGAACTGTCAATTTTATTTTACGTACTACCCGACGATTGTATGAAATACGATGTTATGATCGGACGCGATATTTTGACACTTGGCTATACGGTACATTTAACTGAATCTACCCTACGTATTTCGAAAGTCACAAATGTAGGTTGTTGCTATTTACCTCCCGTAATTGATCTTTACAATGTTGATTCTGATATTTCAAACGAAAACAAGGACCGGTTGACGTCCCTTTTGAATGAGTATTCGAATGCTTTTATCAATGGTTTACCGTTAACTCGAGTGACTACGGGTGAATTAAACATTCGATTAGTGGATCCAGCACGTACGGTACAACGTCGCCCACATAGGCTTAGTCTCCATGAGCAGCCAGCACTATTAAAGCTTTGAAGTCCAGCGTTGCTTTATTTGGCTCTCCTAGTCGTATAATCGCCGACCAAGGTCGTTCCTTTGCCAACAAAGTGTTGAAGGAGTTTTGCGATTCACACATTTCCTTGCATTTTAATTGCTACGGGATCTAGTCGCGCGAATGGTCAAGTCGAAAGGGAGATGGGTTTGTTAAAGGGTATGCTAACCGCGGTAGAGACGTCGGAAAGGTCGTGGCAGGATGCTTTGGACGATGTACAGTTGGCTATCAACTGCACAATGAACCGTGTTACGAAATCAAGCCCCTTAGAACTTTTGATAGGAAAAGTTGCTAGGCCTCTAACGCTAATGGCTTATAATGACCATGATGAAACCGGAATTGACCTAACAGAAGCGAGAGAACACGCGGTGGACGGTATTGAGAAGAGTGCGGCTTATGAAAAAGCCCGTTTTGACAAAAATAAGGCCAAAGTAGTTAATTTCAGTGTTGGTGATTTGGTTTTAATTCAAAATAAAGAACGGAATCAGACTAAATTAGACCCCAAATATAAGGGACCGTTTAAAGTTGTAGAAGTACTTGACGGTGATCGTTATCTTTTAAAATCTTTGATTGGTAATAGAACCTACAAGTACGCTCACGATCGTATACGAAAGATGCCTCTAAGTAGTGTTCCTAATGAGTTAAACGTAGAGGACGGTGATGAAAGTACCTCCACCGAGTAGTAGACACATACCATGGCTATTTGGTCGCACCGTACGCACTAGTCTGTAGTCGTAACTGCAGCTCACTTGTGAGCTGTTCAGGGGGCGATGGGCAGCTGGTGGTACGGCGGGGACCTGGGTCTCAATGGAGACTATTGTTGTTTTGGTCTTGTACTGACCTGGGTGTCGCAGACTCTATGTGATGTGTGTGGTCGTATCACATGAGGTGATGACGATATGGGTGGCATAAGTGTCACTAGCTGCTGCGGCAGCTGGACCATGAGCGTTGTATGTGATCGAAGTTGATTTAGTTGCTGAGTAAATATGATTGAGACTTAGAGGAACCTTTTGTTTGACAACTGTTATTTTCAAGTTATGCTTTTGCATAAAGATGTGGTCAGGTTGACCGAGCCTGTACTGTTGCTCCAGATTTGACTGTTTGGTTACAGGTACTCACGAGGACGTGTAACTTGTCAGGCTGGCCGTGTCGGAGAAAGCGATAACTTTTAAACATCAAGTTGCTGATTTGACCATTGTAGTAGGGGTAAACGCCGTGACGTCAGATGTTGTTTTAATGGCGGCACGTGGACAGAGTCGTTTTGTAGAGTGGGGATTGTGCCGAGATCACTTTTGCTCGGAACTCCAACCAAGTCACTCCTTCAGAACGAAACTGTCGGTTTGCCCATTTTGTGGAGATTATTTGTTAGTGTTATTTAATGTAAATTTGTGTTAAATAATAAACTGTGATTTTTGTGTACCGAAACCGAAACTATTATTTTAACATTTCATCATGAACCTGGTACCACCGAACCCTAAATAAATAAATAAATGACAACGGCGCTATCGCTCAGCCATCGCTTACGCCGTCACATATAATACTACGTACAGATGCCCAATCCCATACAAAGAAATGACACCTCCCTAAGTCTGGCTATAGAGCTGGCTATTTTCCTTCCTCCATTTTTTCAACAGATGGCAGTACCAGCGGGTCACTAATTGCCAGAGACAACGCCATCTAGGAGTCGACCGAGATACTAGGTGGCATCGATACTACTAGATGGCGTCGTTTTTCTATAGATTCTCTACATCGCACCGTGTGACCGTGCGTTCAAGGACAAGTAATAAAATTACAACAAAAAATGTCTCGAGTTGGCGATGGCGGAACCGTTTCATTTGTGTGAGTGAGCTCGCAATTTTCACACTGCGGCGAATGCCTCTTCATATATTTTTGAGTATTTCAATGCTAAATGCGCCGCCGGGTAATTAAAATTGCGGCCCGCGAAATTAATTTTTTCATTACGTTTTTTCAATTTGCAGGTCAGTGTCAGCCTGTGTGTTTAACAAAATATCGACGCTTGAAAGGCAATCCTTACTAACCGACATAAATCCGTAAAATGAGTTATATATACCATTCGAACCGCCAGATTTTTCTGCGTCGTTTGGTCTAGGTCTCATAGTTCTACGACGAGTTTTGTTGTCGCTTAGATAGTGCGTGATTTCGGTGAAATCTACACTTTGTGCTTACTAAACGACCAAAAAAAAGAGATTTTAAGAATATCCAGCAGTTACGACCTTCTAACAATTAGAAATATGAACTTAGTCGGTTTTTTATGTTTTGACTTTTTAATTTATTTGTATTTACGTATTTTTACTTGTTAAAAAAATTTTCTTTGAAATCAATTAGTAGATTTTACCTGCACAAAGCAATTGTTATTTATGAGGTTATATATTTTAACTTGATCATATATTTTGTGACAGTGTCATTTGTTTAAGTTAACCTGAAATTAAGTGGAACAATATTAGAGCTTAGATATTTTTACTTGTATAACATAATATTTATTTTTATTCTTAGATATTGTTATTTGATAATAGTTAATATTAATGATGTCGGTTAGATAGTCTTACTTGATTTGCTAAATGGCTAAGTATTACGCGTAGATAAATTTACCCGTACGCAAAATTTATTTTTTCGTCGATAAGGAACTGCACGAGTTTAAAAAACGTTGTGTAGGTATGCGCGAAATACCGCGACACGCGTCGTAACACGTCTAAACGGATTCTCATTCAGGCGTCCGCAGTCGCTTATAGAGGATGTACTTCACATTTTAGCGCGCATTCAATGAAGACATGGTAAGTATTCAATCAAATTATGCAAAGGTAGTATCTATTTCAAAACAGTATTTTGTTTCGGATTATTTTTATGTTTTAGATGGAATAAAGTAGGTACTCATTTTATTTATTTATTTATTAAAACTTTATGCACAAGTATAATTATCACTGTACAAAGGCGGACTTAATGCCTTGGGCATTTTCTACCAGTCTACCTTAGGGTGATGCAGAGAGAAAACATAGTAGGTGCAGCATTAAAGAAAATGTCACGAAAACATTTATAAATAAAATATAGCAATAAATACATAAATACATACATACCAACAAAATTAAACAAATTAAAGAGAGAGGCCTCCAGCTTCTTCAGTAAGTGTTCGCGAGCTATTACTTTAAATGTAAACCGACTGGTGGCCATCTTGATATTCAGAAGGAGCGCAATCCAGGGGAAGACCGCCTGAACTAAGAAAGAATATTTAAGAAAACCAGAGCGGTGAGATGGACATCGCAAAATACGGTTATTGGAGGAACAAAGATTCTTGCTGTGCGCAGCGCATAAATATTGGAAATGAGAAGTCAGATAGGAAGGAGAAGTGGGCTTGTTAAGTAGACAAAAGAGGGTAGTCAATGCCCTCAACGCTCTGCGCTGTCGGATGGGCAACCATTTTAAAAGTGACCGCTGTGCGGATACATGGTCATACTTACGAAGATTAAATACGAATCGAATGCAATTATTGAGAAGTCGGTCAAGTTTATTGAGGAGATCTGCATTCAGGTCTTAGTAACACACATCACCATAGTCAATCATGGGGAAGATAATGGACTGAACAAGCATTGCCTTTATGTGTGATGGGCGAATATTTTTCAACCGATAAAGCGACCGCCGCGTTCCGGTGACTTTTTTGCTCACAGTCGCGACCTGCTTACGCCAGTCAAGGCAAGTGTCAAGATACAAGCCCAGATCCTTTACGATG